>JBBPCS010031435.1:0-22400 GCA_037974645.1 Hollardia meadi
TCTAGACCTACTCTACATGTTAAGTGTCATGAGATAACTTTGTTGTGAATTGGCGCTATATAAATAAAATTTGATTTCATTTGATTTGATTTGGTGACTTCTGTAATCCTATTGTTTTCATGTGATAGACTTGGATGTGGGGGCTCACACTGATCTGATTTGTCATTTCATCACAAAATCCAAGTGTATGTTCACACAGTCCTCCCCTGAACCCATGGAAACAAATCTCACTCTAAGCTGAAGTCAAAAGTTGACAGCCCTGTTTTTGACTGATAGATAACAGTGTGTCAGAGTAAATGCCACAGTATCCTCCCCTATCACCACCAACATTGGGTGTTATCTCTCCAGTTTTATTTACTCTTTACACAAATGTAGGGTTAACTCAACTAATGTTTTCAATGTTAAATTTGCTGATTATACATTGTTGATTTGATCACTGAGGATGAAAAAGACTATCGTGGATGGGTGGTTGAGCTTGTTAATTGGTGTCAAGTAAGTTTTCTCCAGCTAAATACCATGAAACGAAGGAAATCATTTTTGTTTTTAGAGCAAGCAGAGGGATACACCAACAAGCATCGGTTAATGGTGACTGTATTGAAGTTGTAAATTAATATAAATATCTAGGGACAGTAATTGATGATGAACTGTCATGGGATACAAATACGGGTGTTATCTACAGGAAAGGATTACAAAGATTATACCTCATGTGGAAGCTTCTACAGTTTAAAGTGGACTGACATGTACTGGTTCTCTTTTATCATTTGTGGAGTATTTAACTTTCTGCTTTGTTGCCTGGTATTCTTCACTGCCTGTAGTTAACAAGAATAAACTCAATAAAATTGTTAATATGTCTAGCAAGATTGAGGGTCAACAACAACACAGTATGACACTGCTTTGTGAGACCCCGAGAGGTAAGGGAAGGACAGACAATCCTCAGTGATGTACCACACCCTCTCTACAGTGAATACAAGTTGTTACCATCAGGACAGGGGTACAGGGTACTTCCTCTGCGGACATCCTGTGCTCAGAGATCCTTCCAGTATAGCTCTGTCTTATGACAGGAGGTGTGTAGTATACTTAACTCTTTATTGTTGGGGATGTTGTTGTGGAGCATTTCGTTGTTGATGTCTGTCTTTGATTGTAATGTCTTTTGTTTTGTTGTGGTTGTCTGACAGTTGCTGCAGACACAAAGAGAATTTCCAAAAGGACAATAAAACTAACTAACTAACTAACTAACTAACTAACTAACTAACTAACTAACTAACTAACTAACTAACTAACTAACTAACTAAGCCTAATTTAATGGCTAAACTTAATTCAACTGCATCTGTAGGTCACATGACTAAGACAACTATGGTCACAGGATGAAAGTCACCTGACATGGTCCTTTCCTGCACATCTAAACTACAGACGGCATTAAATGACGTGAAAAGCCTAAAATGTGTAAGTATGTGAAATGTCCTTTATAGTGCTAATCAGGCGCCGTCCATGAAACACCCAAAAGGTACACAACTTACACAGAAAAGAAAGTACCAATGCAAATATTTGGTATTTTTACTTTAATTTGATTGATTAGAGTTTACAGGTTTTCATCTCAAAACACCTTCCCTCTATTTTGAGTGCTAAAGGTGGGAGTATTTGGTCAGGATGTAAATTTGCACAATTTTGGTTCTCCATGGTAAACCCACCTGATTAATTGATTCAAACCTGTCATTGTTCAGTTTTCTGACACATTTTACAGAATCAGTTATTCGACTAATCCTCACAGTGTGAGTAGATGTAGCAGTAAAAGAGACAAAGAAAGTGATGACTTTAGTTACATCATAGTTCATCATGGAAAGTGGCTGCCATCAACTAAAAGTGCTACTGCCTTTAAATGTTGTTACTTTCAGTGACTCACTTCCTGTGGGCTTGTTTGCTTGCACGACTGACCAACATGTGAACATTAGTGTTTGGAGAATATCAGAGGACACAATAAAAGTGCATTATGACACAATAATGGTTCGAGACGTTTTGGATAATTGTTTTTTCTGTGTGAACGATTTTGTGGAAAAAAAGGTTTTGAGATTTCACATTCAGTAGATTCACATGCAGTGCATGACTAAGGGCAAAACTTGTTTGGCTGGCTCTACTTTATCGTTGGTCAGCAGGATCAAGTCGCACGAAGAAGCTGCAAATTGTTATGCAGAAAACAGAAAACCTGTAAACGTAAGCAGTTTTTCAATTTGACAGACAAATGCTTCTACAAGCAATTTGAAGTCAAGTGTGAAATGTAAAAATCAATATTGCAGCACAGTGAACTTACAGTTCAACAGCTGAAGAATAAATGTTTGTACCGAAGGCATTTCAGATGCAACAGTTCAACAAAGATATAATGAAAACCCTACAGGCTCTTAAACACACATGCAGACCATTGACCTTGTGTCCAGCTGGGAAATTCAGTATTTAGCTGAATGTTTTGAAAAGGCCAGTGGTTCAGGAGAGCTGTTCTCCTCTCTACACTGGACCAAAGTTGAACCTGCAGTTGCCCAAGAAAATGAGACAACTGACTTGCACTCATCCCACACAGTCACACAAGTCTTTGATCAGCTAACAGGAAGAGCATCCAAACACAGACGTAATCCACTTGAACTGGATGGCATTATCCTTGAAAAGTTAACTCGACCACACATACAAAAACCTGAAAGAAATTAAACAGTAAAGTTTTAAGCCACTGACTGCTGGTCGGACACTGCACCACTTTTCATGGTCCTCAGACAATGAATGCCGACTTTGTTGATCCCTCGACCTCTGGAGCCAATATGAGGTTGGCATTTCTGATTTTATGGGGAAAATCTCAACATTTTGCTTGGTCCACCACTTTGGTACAGACTGTTGGATGACATTTGGTACAGATATTCATGGTACCCAGAGGATAACTTTGGGGAACCTCTGAGCTTTTATCTAGTGTGAAAAGCCAGTAAACTTTTTCATTTGTCCAACACTCATTAATGTGAGTATAAACACAAAATAAAATAAAATGAGAGCCTTACACACAACCATGTTGATTAAAAACTAAATGCACTAATGTTAATAAGACACATTTAAGGACAACTGAAAACTGAACGCTACACTTGAATTAACCTATAATTTTTAGTTTGTTTTAAAGATGAAATTCTGGGATTTGGGGAAACAACTGACCATAAAATTAATATCAAGATGCAAACTTAAAATCAATAGCTCATCATTTTGGGAGTTAGACTTATTTGCTTTCTTTCTGAGAGTTAGACAAATCGATTACTAAGCATAAAGACTGGAAACAGCTAACGTGTCATGGTTTCCGGTTTAGTTGGTTATTTCTTTGTGTTGAGTTCTAGTTTATTTCTGTGTTTATTTCTTGTTATGGTTTGAGTTTCTTGTTTCCTATTTTATTTTGAAAAGTACTTTCATTGTGTGTCTTGGCCCTCTTTACTCTTCCAGTCTTTGTTCCTTTCCCTCTGTGATTGTCTGCTCCGCACCGATTAGATCACCTGTTCCTCATTATCCTCCCTTCACTAGTGTATTTAGTCCCCGTCTCCCCTTTCCTCTGTGCCAGTTCATTGTGTGTTTGTCATGTGTGTTTCATGTCAGTGAGTTACCTCTGTGCCTGCCTGCCTGTCTGTCTGTCATGTACCCTGTGCCCTGCGTTGGTTTTTTGCCTCTTTGTTTTTGACCCTTTTTGGATTTTTGTAATTTAAGTTATTGGTTTTGTATTTTTCCTGTTTTTGACCTTTTTAGTTTACCTTTGTTTAATTAAATCAGTTAATGTAAACTGCTATGCCTCTAGTCTCTGCATTTGGGTCCAAACCCCTGGTTCCTTGTGTTTCTGGCATGAGCCATGACATAACGTTGCTCTGTTCAAAGGTAAGAAATCTGTCTACCAGCACCTCCAGAAAACCCTTTCTGTCAGAAAGGGTTTGGGAGGTCAGAAGATGTAATTTAAAGAGCGACCAAGCATGCATATGAATGAGGTTGTGATGGATGAATGGTTCAAACACAGTATTACACAGGAGAGTGGGGTTCATGTCCAAAAGCAAAAGATGACACTTTCTATTTTTCCTGTTGCCGCTTTCTATTTCTATTTTTGGATTGAGTTGATTTATTATTTTTTAGTTTTTAAAAGCATATTTTCAGTGGCTGTTTGGTTATGTTTAGGGTTTCTAGCAAACCTCTCCCATGTTTATTAACACTCTAGATCTTTTGTTTTTCAAGATGCCATAAGTTTACTTGGTGATTTGTAGAGGGTCTTAACCTTTAACCTTTACATAAAGCCAGGCTAGCTATTTCCTCCTGTTTTCCAGTCTTTATGCTGCTGCTGCCTGCTGTTTTACCAACAAATAAGCACTAGTCCTTACCCTTCCTCTGTACTAAGTCAGTAATTGTCGGACACCATTTAATAAACTTGGGGCTGTCACACCAAAAAAAACAACCAAAATGCTGGGCAGCATCGTTTGGCAGCTAGGCTGATAGCAATTGTGACTTTTTCTGTATTTTGTTACAAGCTTTCTCATGCAGTCTCATGAGTACATACATTTATTGTTTAAATTAAAAATAATTCCATGACACATAATCTGCATTGCGTTTAAGCATGCATTTAGTGTTTATGTCAATGTTGCCATTTCCCACAGAACACGGAGAGAGAGCAAAAACAGAGATGCTGTCCTCATTCCTTCAGACTGAAATGATGAAAAGCATCATCGGTGTCCTACTTCTGGAGTTAAGGGGTTACACCGACACACACACACACACACACACACAGACACACACTGTCTGCCTTTATACTTGTGAGGTCAGTTGTCTCCCATTTGTTCCCAAAGAATAGCCTATGGAACTATATCCTTAAAACTATATTAAAGCTGCAATCATCTCATCCTCCCCTTTGGTAAAAACATGGAAGCCCCTCTCTAGAGCCAGTGTTTGGTTTGTCCATCCTGGGCTACTGTAGAAACATGGCAGTGCAACATTGTGCACTCTGTGGAAGAGGACCCACTCCCTCTGTATATATAAAAGGCTCATTCTAAGGTAATGAAAACAAAATAATTCAGAATTCAAATAATTTCAGCTGATTAAACAACAATGAAAACATTTATGAATATTAATCTATTTATGCCCCTAAATCCTCCACACTGGACCTTTTTTAAAAACAATAAACTAATCAGCTTTCACTCATCATTTCAGCAAATGTTATTATGCTAACATGTTAAACTAAAATGGTAAACATGATCTTTCTACATGTAACATTCATGTCATTGTTAACATGTTAGCAGTGTTGAAAAAAGTACCCAAGTCATATGTTATACATGAGTAAAAGTAAAGATATCTTTCTAAAATAGTACTTTGGTAAAAGTGAAAATCACCCATATGAATTGTGTATACTATAGTATAGTATGGATAGTACTCAAGTAAAAGTCTTAAAGTATCTGATATTAAATGTACGGAAGAGGATTCAGACTTTTTTTCCCCCCAATGCTGAATTCAACTTCAGTATGTGAAGTCTGAGAAAGTCAATATTCTGAAAAATGTTTTTTTTTTTACTTAAATGTATTTAAAGACCCCTCCACTCAGAAATTAGTTTTTCTTAAAATGTCTGATCTGGACTATACTGTCTTGTATCTGTCCAAAGTTTGTCACTAGAGAAGTGTTTTCACATTTTCATATAAAATCTGAGATTCAAAAGTACATCAGGCGAGCTAGATTTGGTACGTCACAAATACGAAAGCCAATCACTACTACTACTGTCAATGAGCCAGTTCATCTATCAAGATGTGAACACACTGTAACATCGTAGCAGATATTATTGTACGTTTCACCACTAATGCTGTGTCAGCCACTGCCAGTTACAAGCTAACAAGCTAACAAACAACAGAAACAAAAGATGCTAACTACACTTACCATTCTGATACATCTGCTAGTCGCTGATTTTGGTGCACAACAGACTCATCTGAGTCCAGGTCTGACTGAGACTCAAACATGTAACGTTATGGCTGAATCTCTCCCATGTTTCCTCTAACACTAGCCATGCTGATGCACACTGATCTTTCACCGGTCAACCTAACGCAAACAGTGGGCGGTGAGTGAACAGTGCGTCTGTGAGTCTTTCCAGGCAAGAAATTTAATGAGTCGACTATGAAGTTGTATCTGAGTGGTAATTTTTACCTTTTTGACGGAGGTAAATAGCAGTTTGCCCCTACTTAACCAAGGGCTAAACATGTACTGGATTCATAGATTTGTGTGGTGGATGAGAGGAATAAAACTGATATTCAAACTTCTCATTTGACTCCTATCAAGCAAGATTTCAAAAAGTATTGGATTCCTTTAATTGAATAAGCTAACTTATATTTGCAATGATTTTGATAGACCATGCCCTGTAAAATCCGAGTGCCCTTCACATTCTCTGAAATATTCAGTAAAATAACTTAACTCGTCCAACAAAATCTGCCATCTCTGAGATTGTGGGGGAATGTTGTGTCACTTTTCTTTGAGAGCCACACACACATCCCCCTCATCGAACGTCATCAGCTGAAGTATAAGTGGCTGATCCGCAGAGACATCCAGATGTTTCTAATATCTAATGTAGACAGATCAATCTCCACATCTATATTCCATGACCGCACACCTCAGCCCGTCTGTCTTCTTGAGGCCCATAAATCCTTTTGACCCATAACTGCCACTCAGGTTTAGAGCCAGAGCAGGCAAATATTCTCGAAAGTCTTCAATCATTTCTTCTCAGCAAATATACTGGCAGTTCAGAAGCAGATTGCCTAATCCTGCCTCCACTTGAAAATTTGGAGATGGCATAATTTTGGTCTAGAGTGTACGTACTGTGTGTGTGTGTGTGCGTGTGCGTGTGACATGACAAAAGAGTCTAAGAACACGCCACTCTATCTGTGGGATCATATAAGCCATAAAGCCCAGCTAATACTTAAATCCTGCTGATATTAAGTACTCCACTGCACTGCTGGGAGGGGGCCAGCTACAAAACCAGCTCATATTTATCTTTACATGGACAGAAACAGGGTTAGCTACACTATATGGGTGCTTCTGACCAAATACCACCTAGGTTTGTTTTGAGTACTGAATAATGAATATGGTCCAATGGTTTATGTCTTTATGTGTTAGGTTTTGGACTTCATCTGCATATGAAGGGAAGTGACACTATAGAAACTATGTTGTACATATTCACAATGTGTAGGTTCACATGAGCATTGGCAGGTACATAATGGCTATCCATAATATTTGCAATTTACCAGGCACTCCATTAGAAAGAAAGCATTTTTGCTCCCATTAGTATTCAGTGTTTACCCAACTCCAAATTGCAAACTGTGTAGTGTTCACTGACACCTGCTTCATGTTGATTTTCATCATGTTTGAGCTAAATGATTTTCATCAACATGAACACAACAGCTGCATGTGTACTGCACAGCTCAGGAACACGTGTCAAATGTTTTTGGTCGTTCCTCCGTGTGCCACACACTGATCTCTGGGCTGTCGCTGATCTAAGAAGACCACTCAGATGTCCACAGAGGTGAAAAAAAGTGTTTAAATGGCACCATGTGCTCCTGTCCATCATCACATCTGGTCGGGCATTTGTCAGTGTAACAAAACCAGTAGATGATCTGGGTTTCAGAGTCACTTTCAAAAGTCTTTCAAAAACGCGGTCACTAGTTGCTTTGTCACAAAACTGTGTCACTGTGAACAATCAGGTTGTTATTGTTACACATACACTGGCTTATGGGTGGCAACTTGCGCACCGGGAGTATTAGCCACTAGTTAAATGGCTAATACTGAAATTAGAGGGAAATGTTGATGTTTGGGCTAAATGTTTTCCAAAGCATTTTTTCTCATCTTTGAGACTTATGTATTTTGTGCATGGCCCCTGATATAAATAAATTTAATAAATGAAAAAAAATATAAAAATGATGGTTATGGACATATGGCATGGTATATGGACTTGACTTAATGGATTGGTAAGTAGTAAATAGTAAATAGTAAGAGATGTCGATCGGACACCAACTGCTGCTGTGTTGAGTGCCCCAGGGATGACTTTCTTTGTAGGTCTAATGGGATTCTGCCTCTGATGCAGAAAACAAAGTCTGGGGTCAACAAAAGCTTGATGACAGATTATGTTCGACAAGATAATTTTCACAAATTATCACCACCAATTCAAAAATCCCAATGAGTTTGAGATGATACCCTGTGGAAAAAATACTAACCTATTTCCAGAGTTTAGGACTTGTTTGTGGCATTTTAATTTAAAAACACCTCCACTACCCCCTTATAGGAGGACAGCTTTATTTATGTTATATCTAAATTACCTATTCTTAAATGAACGCTAGTACAGTGGAAACTGCTTATAGTGATCACGGATATAGTGATCAGCCGCTTATATGGATCTAAAAGTTCAGGACAGAATCATTCCTACACAAATGCTGTTTAAATAATCTGTTTATAGTAATCAAGTAGTCCGCTTACAGTGTTAATTTTGGGTCTTTTCATACATGAAAACATATGGAAATAAATGCGCGGCAACTCGTCTACTTCCGCTGGGAAGTAGTTCCGCTCGTCTACTTTGGCTAGGACCCAAGGCCCGGGATGCGAGCACACTGAAATCATGACGGGAAAAAGAAAGTTCTTTTCTCTCAGTGAAAAACGTAATCTCCTCGAAGCTTATGACAAACTTTTGAGGGGTTGAGGGGTTCAGCTGGAGGGCTAAGAGGGCTGGTGGAAACTGGCTTAAGGAGCGAGACATGAAAAGATGGGTGGACCTTCAAAGAGGGGGGCAACTTGAGCTTGACCACACAGGGGTTAATGATCCGTTCAATCTCATAAGGTCCTATGTACCTGGGTGCCAGTTTCTGGGATTCAACTTGGAGAGGGAGATCACGGGAGGAAAGCCAGACCTTCTGGCCGGGTTGATAATCCAGGGCAGGAATGCGGTGGCGGTCCGCCAGCTTCTGGTTCTGAGCAGCCGTGTGGACGAGGGCCGCCCGGGCTTCGCGCCAGACCCGGCGAGCTCGTCGAAGATGTACCTGTACCGACGGGACAGCGGAGTCCATTTCCTGATCTGGGAAGAGTGGAGGCTGGAAACCATTAGAGGCCCTGAATGAAGACATACCTGTGGCGGAGCAAACCAGGGAGTTGTGGGCATATTCCACCCAGGGGAGGTGAGTGGACCAGGAAGCCGGGTGACGTGAGGTGACACAATGAAGAGCTGCCTCCAGATCTTGATTTGCCCGCTCTGTCTGGCCGTTAGTCTGAGGGTGGTAACCTGACGACAGACTGGCTGACGCCCCCAACTCCTGGCAAAAGGCTTTCCATACGTGTGGACCTCTGTCTGAGACAATGTCTAGTGGGATGCCGTGGAGTCAGAAAACTTGCTGAACCAGCAAATTAGCTGTCTCGAGGGCAGAAGGCAGTTTAGGCAAGGGAATGAAATGCACAGCTGTAGAAAAACGGTCAACAATAGTGCAAATGGTGGTATTACCTTCCGATGGAGGCAGACCAGTGACAAAATCCACGGCGATTTGAGACCATGGTCGGTGAGGAGTGGGAAGGGGGCAAAGGAGGCCAGCGGGAGCACGATGAAATGCCTTACTGTGGGCGCAGACAGAGCAGGTGGAGACGTATTCCCTGGCGTCGATGGACATGGAGGGCCACCAAAAACTTTGCTGTAGGAGGAACAAGGTCCGATGAAAACCCGGATGGCAAGCAACCTTGGATGCGTGCCCCCACTGGAGAACAGGTGACCTAGCTGACGGAGGCACGAACAGCCGGTCCGGCGGGGCACCCTCGGGGGGCGGATGATCCTCTTGGGCCTCCTGGACCACTCTTTCCACCTCCCACCTGGCTGCTCCTACCACACAGGAAGATGGCAGTACGTTCTCCATGGTCTGAAGGCAGAGTCAATCAGTGGCAGCGGATTTATTCTTAACAGTTATGTCATTTAAGCCCCTAAAGTCCATACAGGGGCGTAGAGTCTTATCCTTTTCCTCCACAAAGAAAAATCCTGCCCCCACTGGGGACGAAGAGGGTCAACTAAGTCCAGTGGAAACTACAGTGGATGTGGAAGGAATGGCGGAGTGTAGGCAGTGTGAGTGACAGAATAAGCACCAATTAGTGATGGAAACAGTGGACCAGTCTATGTGTGGGTTGTGAAGCTGAAGCCAGGAAAGACCTAAAATTAGTGGAGACGTGGGAGAGAGGATAATAAAGAGTGAGATGGTCTCATGGTGATTACCAGACACTAGCAGAGAAACTGGTGGGGTGCGATGAGTTATACGGGCAAGGAGTCTACCGTCAGGAGCGAAAACATCCTTGGGCTCAGGAAGAGTCTCGGAAGGGAGGTTATTCTGTGAAAAAAGGTAGAGGCAATGAAACTGTCATCAGCACCAGAATCTACCAAAACAGGCAGAGGAATGGCGGTTTGAGACCATGAAACAGTACCTTTAAGTAGTATGCGTTTGGAGGAGGAGGTAGTCACGGAAGTATGGCTCACCAGTGCCCCTCCTGAAGCTGATGAGCCCCCCCTTTTGGCAGAGAGGGACAGTGAGCTATGAGATGATCAGCCTGGCCACAGTAGAGAAAGTTTGAGGCGAAACCGTTGCTGAAGTTCGGATGGGGTTAGTCTCATCCTCCCCAGCTGCAAGGGCCTCTGTGTGTAGTAAGGAGGAGGTCGCTGGCTGAGAAACTCTGATGGTAGGTGGCTCCGGAGATGGTGGAGATGGCGACTGTATGGGAGACTTGGACTGACAGAAGGAAAAGGGAAAACTCTGCCTGCCTACTCTCTCCCTATGCCTCTCATGGAGGCGGTTATCTAAGCGAATAGCTAACGAAGTTAATTAGTCCAAAGAGGAGGTTTCATCCCGAGCCGCTAATTCGTCCTTTAAATCCTCACTTAACCCACAAAGAAAAAACCCCTGTAACGCCTTCTCATCCCACCCGCTCTTGGCAGCAAGAATGCGGAAATCAATAGAATAGGAAGAAACTGTACCGGAGCCCTGTCGTAAAGAAAGGAGCCAGAAGCCGCTTCCTTACCTTGTAGCGGGTGATCAAATACTTTTAGCATTTCAGCAGTAAACAACTGAAAAGACAGATAAACAGGAGAATCACTATTAGCTACAGCATAGGACCAAGCCGATGCTTTCTTGGAAAGCAAGCTCATAATAAAAGCGATTTTAGCTTTATCAGAGGTGTAAGTTAACAGCTGTAAGTCAAACTCGAGTGAGCACTGGTGAAGAAACTGTCTACATGACCCTGACAAACCTGAATACCTGGCAGGTGTGGAGATGAAGGGCTCATGGGGCTGGCCTGGCAGGGAGGCAGGAAGAGCGCTGGGACTGGAGGAGCAGGAGGAGCCACGTGGGTGGGCGAAATCACCAAAGCGAGTTGTGTGGAGACCTGGTCCATGCACCGCTGAGTTGAGTCACACTAGCGGTGAGTTGGTGCAGAGTGTCCATCATCTCCCGCAGGGCTTGCTCGTGTTGTCCAACACAAGCTCCTTGGGAAGATAAAGCTTGTTTGAATTTCTCAGTCTCTGCGGGGTTCATATGGCCAGATAATTCTGTTATGTCTTAGTTTGTTTGAACCTCAAAGCAGAGACAGACGAAGGTAAATGATAGAAACAAACGAGAATTTAATGTTGACAAAAAGAGCCACTACAAAAATAGGCAGTGTAAATTCAGAGCCGGCTGGCTCGTAGCAAAGTCTCTGGTGACAAGAGAACAGATTCCCGAAAGTAACACAGGAACTGTGGCTGGTGAGGCAGCGAGGCACACAGGAGAAAACACGAGTGAATACAAAATCACACGAAATGCAAAAGCACAGCAAAAGGCACAGCAAACATATGACTACTGTCACTGAAAAAACACAAGATATATCACCGAGGTATAAGCACTGGAAGCACCACTGAACGAGACAGAATTATCTGGCACCCAAGTGGAGCCAGGACCAGGCTTATATGGACCTTCTGATGAGTAGAGTGGAATCAGGTGTGCCTCGTCACCTGCCACAGGGGAAACCAGCCACACCCCCTGTCACACACCTGCCCCGCAGGAGGAGGAAGGCAGAAAAGGGAGGGGGAGAGCAAAGGAGGAACAGAACACAAAAAAAACAAAAACCAGAATCCTAACAGAAACAGAAACCTTTGAACAGGTTTGAACATAGTTTGAACAGCTGCACCACGAAGGCTGTCTGGTGCAGTGCTTTTGCTACTGGGTTGGTGGTCAGGGGTCAGGTCGCTGCGAGAAGCAGTACCGGGAAACGACACCATGGCGCCTGCCTCTGTTGACTAACGTAACAGTGGCGTTGCAAGGTTTAACAACCAGAAATCAGTGCATGGTGACAGAGAAAGAGGGAACAATAGAAAAATCAAAGCACGGTGAGTGAACCACTAAAAACTAAATAGGTCTATTTTTTTTAGAGAGAAACGTGACACTACCATGCAGTGCGAAACTTAAGTTGGCTAAGTCCGGACTAAGCTAGATAACTAACGTTATGTCTAGAAGGGGATTGCAAATGACAAATAATCCCAACAACTGCAATTTGCAAGCAGCCAGATAAATCTATCAGCCACTCATGGATCAACTAAAACTAAAAGTAGGCTATTCTTATCAGAGTCACTGAGTATGAGGGAAGTAGGCTGATAAACAAAGTACAAGCAACTGAATATGATGTGAAACGATAGTGAAGTCACTGCTCTCCCGGCTATGCATCCGTTTTTATATGGCCAGACCAACCAATCAGATGTACAGTATGCAAACTTCTGTTATTTCAAGTGGGCAATCGTATGATTGCCACACATTGACACACATTGCCTATTGCCCATGCCTAGAACTGGGCCCGAAATGAACTGGCAACATTAGTCATGTCAACCATCAATGACTGGCTAAAAGTGACATGATAATATTATCTTCTTTGGTTACATGTACAGGTAAAATAAATGTCTTTATTTCGCAAACTTTGATCTTAATAGCAAATCATTATGAAATGCATTTCAAGGCAAGCTAGTTAATAATACATCTTAATTTACACTGTGGTCAGATTAGCATTCAGACTCTTTAATTTGCTAAACCACAGATGGGCTGCTCTTTGTGGTCCCCATCGTGTCAAAGCTGGTGTCATTGTTTACAATGTCAGTCAGATTATGAGGGAATAGCAATCAGGAAAATTTTTGTTCTCTTTTCTCCAAATTTGATGCCAGTAAATAGCGGTAATAAGTTACTGTGCTAGCTTGCAGTGCATCTACACTGAACAAAAATATAAACGCAACACTTTTGTTTTTGCTCCAATTTTTCATGAGTTGAAATCAAAGATCAAAGACTTTTTCTATGTACACAAAAGGCCTATTTCTCTCAAATTTTGTTCACAAATTTGTTTAAATCTGTGTTAGTGAGCACTTCTCCTTTGCTGAGATAATCCATCCACTGGCAGGTGTGGCATATCAAGATGCTGATTAGACAGCATGATTATTGCACAGGTATGCCTTAGGCTGGTCGCAATAAAAGGCCACTCTAAAATATGCACTTTTAATCTTGAAGAGACATTTATTAGGCACTGAACAATGGATTTCACAGGCGAACTCTATGCGAAGGAGATGTGTTGCACTGTGTGAGGCAAAGATACTGCTTCATTGGATGAGCACGATGGAGAGCTACGATTCTCTGTGATGTTAAATGCAATAGGCCACAGAACATTTCACCTGTGGAGGAAGTATATGAGTGTTGTGTAGCCTACGTTAGGGAGAAAGGTGGGGTATTATGTCTGACAAACTGTACATTCTATGATTGTGATGGATGACACAGGGCTACAAACAATCCAATGTGAAACATTAGGACCTGCCATTTGCCAGTTGGTAGGCAATATCAAGCTAAACAGGAAGGGGTTCACAAGGCTGAGCCAGGAGTTTTTAAAGATCTCTTAAAAGTTTTGAAATAGGGAGGAAAATATGCTCTCAAATTGTGAAGATGCTCAAGAACACATTAGCCCTGCATTCTGCTACACAATATTACTAAAGCTGTAATTCCTGTGCTGTTACGTAGCTCTGTCTCTCACACATATAGACTCCTCTCTCCCTTAGCTCTCTATCACTGTATCTCCTTACCTTTCTTACTCACTTCTCCACACTTCTCCTCTTAATTTTCTGTTGAGTTTCAGCTGCATGTGCTCTCCAGTCCTCTTCTCTCCCCTGATGTGTCCTTCAGACCTGCAAGCTGCAAGTTTCCTCCCTCCTCCTACAATCATTCAATTTGGAAGTCCAGATTCACACAAGTATAAAGCTAATTTGAAATTAAATTGGTGTGGTTTTGACATTTATTTATCTTCTTGTTTTTGTTGTTGATGTCTTTACCTCCAATTTTACACTGGCGTGTTGATTATTAGATGAACAGGCGGTTTACCAGTCTCTTGATTTATCAGTCGGTCTACATTCCAACCCTCATCAATGGCCATGACATTTTGGTAGTGACTGAAAGAATGAGATCGTGGATACAAGGGGCCAAAATGAGTTTCCTCCGTAGGATGGCTGGGCTCAGGTGAGGAACTAGCTGAGGTGGTTTGGGCATCTGATCCCTGCGGTAACCCCAGAACACGCTGGAGGGATTGTATATCCCATCTGGCCTGGGAATGCCTCAGGATCCCTCAAAAGGAGCTGGAAAGTGTTGCCGGGGAGAGGGACGTCTGGAATACCCTGCTTGGCCTGCTGCCACTGCGACCAGATCCCAGATAAGCAGAAGATAATGGATGGATGGATGGATGGATGGTGTTGATTAAGAACTGCAAACTAACACCTGTGTCCAGGAGTCTAGTTATACTCTCTGGTTACTATGGATGAGCGAGTACAACATTATCTGTATTTGTCAGAGGTGGGGGACTCGAGCGATTTGCACATTTGAGGACTTCAGACTTGTTTGACTAAGACTCGACTTAACTTTGACTTTATAGCTGTTTATGAGACTTGACTTAGACTTGATACACATGACTCAAAATGAATTTTTTTATTAAATATTTGGATTTTTCTAGATATTGAGGAGTTCTCATGGAGGGGCTAGTCCAGAAACAATAAATTTGGATTGAAGGATTATGTTGTCAATGACAGTAATAAGAAGAGCACAGCAGTATGCAAGGTCGTCACGACAAAACCCACAGAGGAGGGTATGCAAATGTATTTTTTTTAGCTAACTTAGTGGCTGCCTAGATGCTAACGTTAAGTTTAAGCTCCATTAGACTTTGCTTCAAATCGATTATGCATTTTATTGAAGAGACATTTTAATGTAAAACACAATGGGGTGACTGATTGTGGGCCATATAACCAGTTAAACTATGCAGGCACATTTCTGGCTAGCAGCTGTACGCTGATGGCTGAATTTACAGATGTAACGTTAGCCTACGCACAAGATGCCATTAGCCATTTCTCTGCTGCTTTAAGCAGCTTTTTAATATACCAATAGTTTGAACTGTGTGCCTACTCTGTTACAATCACTTTGCTTACAGCATTGTCACAACTGTGCAAAAACCTATCCACCTAATGTTAGTATGCTTATAATGCATAATGGTCACTATCGTAAACAATGGCTGTATTATAATTTCAGAGCCCCACTCTTCATTGTTTCGGAGTGGAATGTGAGGAGCCGGCAAGTTGCACTGTAGGTAGTTGTGGTCAATAATGTTGGTGCTGTAATCCATTTTTCCAATGAATTGATTTGACTGTGGCGACAAAGTTACTGTGGTTTTGGTTGATATATATACAGTTATACAGTATCTGTGGTTGCATTTATATAAGGGGTAACAAGCAGTAGTAAATCGCCATGATGAATCTTGCTCCTGTGTGCAATCTCACTCTATATTGTTGTTCATTTTGGAGGTTTGTTATTGATTGCCACAAAATATCAAACATAAATTAGATTTAGAAGGTGTAAGCAGGCTGCAAAAGCATGGCTGCTGTCTTTTACCAGATTTAAATGCTGAAACAGAGGGATTTCGTTTGACTTTGACTTGATTGATCTGAGCTTGGCTTGACTTGTAGGGAGTCAACTTGACTTTTGAGAATTGAAGGTTAAGACTTGTGACCTGTTTGTTACTTGCACATGTGTGACTTACTTCCACCCTTTGTATCTGTATCAGTTGAAGCAAAATTAAATTGTCTGTATTCTTGGAATGAACCGGAAGTTGGTGATACTTAAACTGTAACTAGGCAGGACCAAGCGGAAGTTGTTAATAAAAAAATAAAAAATAAAATGAAATTAATATGGGTCGATCAGAAGTTGCTTTACTTATTATTTATTAGAAAACCATTCACAGAAGAGATTGTTTATATTTTCCCAAGAGTAAGAGAACTACTTTTTAACTTGAATAAATGAATTTAAACCAGCTACCCAATGAGTTTTGTTTTTTTTCCGTCATCACAAGAACAGATATTTACACATTTTACTTGAATGATATTTGTCTTCAGAAGAATTAAATTATCTGTACCAGATACTTGTTTACTGAAAATTAATGCACACTTTCCACACCATCAGAATTGAGAATTTCCGATGTCCATGGCGTAATTTCAGTTATACACTAGATTAACAGTATATACTGTATATCTTCATGGCATAAGGGAGAGGGCAGCAGGAGGAAGGAAGCAATGATGAAACCAGTGAATGAAAATCAAAGTTTCTAGAAAATGTTGGCCAGAAGGAGAACAGCCGTAGTGAAGTTGATCATGGAGGAGGCCCTAGATAACACACACGCCACCAAGCATTGAGAAGTTTACAATATTTGAAATTACTGAACACATATGAGGAGATGAGGAAGACAGAAAAGCAGATCTCTCATCAGGACAGTCTCTTTGCCCTGGAAAATGGTGAATAGGCCCCCTATAGGCCCCCTATCAGGTGTGCCTGGCACAAGGACAAAGAATGAGAGCTGGGTTTGAAAAAGACCTAAAAGAGGTCAAGGCAGTGTGAGTCACCATGCTGAACAAGTAGAAGAAAGGTGGCTAAAGAAGGTGAGTCAGCTTGAGAAGTCAGTGAAAGAACCGGAGAATGAGATCAGAATGGTCACCAGAAAGAGGGAAGCCACACAAAAGCCCATCTGCTGACCCTCGTCCTGTTTAAAGTGAAGAATAAAGAGCTGATCCAGAGCGAAAATAAGTTGGGAAGTCTTATGTGACACAAAAGTTTTTCCTAGAGGAATTAGCTGTGATGGAGCACCACGAGAGGATAATCTAGAAGCTGGAATAATAAAATAAAAGCAAATAAAAGCTTGTTAGACTCTGATGGCTCCAGAATTAGGCTTTGTAAATAAAATAAATTACAATGATATGTTAGAAGCTCAACTCAAACAAGAAAGACAACAGGTAAAAGAAAATGGGCTTCTGGACCACTGGAGGCAGCTGCTCAGGCTGGTAAGAAACAAGATGGGGGGTTGCTTGGGAAAGAAGGAAAATAGTGAAAAGCATCTACTCCTCCTCTTTCATCTCCCACTCTCTCCCTCTCAACGGGCAGCATGGTGACCAGTTTCTAACCTGGCCAGGGTCTTCACAATGTGTGAAGTTGTTATGGCCTTACCGCCTCTGCATTGACATCCTATGGGTCCTCCTACACTCCAAAGGCATGAGGTTGAATTAGATGAATGCCTGTAAATAATGTAAATAGTCCAATAACACTAAATAAGTACTCAACAATATTGACTTTTTTTCTTTCAGGTTTTTTTTTGGAATATAATATAAACAACAACACAATCATCTGAAATGCTGCTGAAGTCTGGACTATTATGTAGTTGTATGTAGTCTTTCTTTCTTTCTTTCTTTCTTTCTTTCTTTCTTTCTTTCTTTCTTTCTTTATGCATGCTTTATATAGTAGGGACAGAAACAGTATACATAGACAGACTGAAATGCAAGTATTAGTGTTTATGGCGGGTGCTAATTTGCAACACTCATCCTTCTAAGGGCCTTTTTTGAAAAGTAGAGAAAAAAAGCAATGGAAATAAAAGAGGGTAAAGTGAGTACAGCAAGATATAATGACTTATACATTTTAACTTTTACATTTTAACTTTTACACCACATCATACTATTTGACTTCCTGGAAAGGAAGATGGGCAGTGAATGGAAAGTTAACTAGACAAGGCAACATTTTCTGAACAAAAGTTGTTTTTTAAAATTATTTTAGCTGAAAGCTAAACAGCAGAACTGCGAGCTGCACAGCTGACCAAGCTTACGGCAGCTACAATTATCAGCAGCTGTTGGTTACTTTAGCAACAAGTAAAAAACTATTGCCATCAGAGAGCATACAGTATTCCCTGTTGTCAAACTGGTCTTTCAACATTAAATGATATCTGAACGGAATTGTACCCCACTGTAGTTGAAGGCAAGGAAATTATTCATGACCTGGTATGGCATGCTTATGACAGGTTATATTGTCAAGTTGTCAAAACAAATATGTTGCTAATGTCACCTTTTCATTAAAAATTGATCGAATGACACTTCAGTCTTATGCACACCCCTTCACATGAAGTGTTGACCATGGTAAGCAGCCACCCTTTCAAGATTTTTGTCAATGCAGCAACAACATGACTACCCCCAGAAATTGAAATAAATTGGGTGGACTCTAAGGTGACTAAAGATGTAGCAGGAGTGGCAGTGAAGGTTATATTTTGGCTCTGGCTATGAAGGACATTCAGGAGCTGTGTGAACAACTAACCCAAAGCCTCAAGAAAGTAGCACACATAATGACGTAACTGCTGCTGCTGCTCAGCCACTAGGAGATGTTATGTACTTGAAGGAATAAACATTAATACGTACTGATTCCAGGCAGGATTCAATGACAATTATATTGTCATTGAATGTGAATGTCATTGAATTTAGCAGCATGTCAAATATTAATGTTCTGTTTGGGGATGACACTGAGAAGGTTTAAGAAGAGTACATCCTTGGAGAGTGAAACTCCTTTACCTTGTAGAGCAGGTGACTGAGTTTGCCATTTTAGGCAACATATTTTCATCAGGTGCAGCCTCAGCTGTCCCATGCGTATCAGATGTCACTGTTGCCTGGCGTAATAAAGACTATAAATATATCTGACGAAATGAAGGCCAGTTGCTTGGCAGTTTGAAAAGGTAACAAGGTAACTGCAGGTAAACTAGGAAGCATAGCTGGCTGTTACACAATTTCGTGTCAACTTGAAATTAAATACAGAAAAAAGCTCATTGAAAATGTAATACTGGGTGACTGTCTCATTTATTGTAGCCAGTTTGTTGCTGAAGGGAAATAATGCTATTGTTGTTTTGAAGTGAGTGAATTAGGTAATGTAAAAAATACAGAACTATCTCAATCACTGCTTCAGTTTAGTCTATTAAAAGGTGTGAGGTATCCAAGCAGCACATTGTTGGCCTGATCGTGGTGTATGTTTGAAAGGATTAGGGCCTCGTGAATATATTTGAGTTAGGGACACACATGAAAGATTTATTTGCCTCCGGACTCTAAAGTCAGATTTTGACTTTTATTTTCTCAGACTGAGAATTCAGAGTTTAATCTCAGAATTCAGAATGAACTCAGAATTTTAAGAAAGAAGTCAGAATTCTGATATGAATGTTGGAATTCTTAGAAAAAAAGCAAGAATTATTACTTTAAACTCAGAATTCTAAGATAGAAGTCAAAATTCTTAAATGAAAGTCAGAATTCTGAAAAAAAAAGTCAGAACTTTTTTTTATACATGTGCCCCCAAAGCCAGGCTCAGACTACAGGAGTTTTAGGCTGATTTAACCCTGATTTGCCCCTCCTGACAATCAGAGGAGAAATCTGCTCTGGGACCTCAGGTACTGATGCTTGGCCCAGATTATCTGGTGATGTGAGAGGTTTATAGATCCAGTCTCAAACCTTCCGATCTGCTCGCACACTCATCAGGGCCACCCCGATTTATATCAAAAATGTTTGATATTTAAGATATAAAAAATTGGGATGATTACGTCAGTACTTTCTGAGCTGAACCACACTAACCAATGAGAGACACATCCGCTGACAGTGCTATCAGGCAAGCATAAACATTCTAGCCCATGAGGCTAACATTAGTTAGTATGCCAACTACTGTTGACAGAATCTGAATCTCACCTCCACTTCCCGCTGAGGAATAGACAACCGTTGTTGACCGTATTTTCATCCATCCTCCTATCATGATATAAAAAAATTTCAATCATTTTTCATGAACATTGGATATTTATCTGTTTACAGTCAAAACTTTTGATGCACTGTGACCTCAAGTTTTGATATTTCAAAATATCTGGCTGGATCATTTGTGGAGGACAGTCTGAAGATGCTGTGCAGCAAGTTTGGTGTCAATTGAACAAAAAATGTGGGCGCCACCATCAGGACTGTTAGCACACAATGTCAAGTTGTGGAAATTTGGCATGGGACTGGACCTACAGTTTGCAGTTTGGTTTATTCTAATTCATAGAAACGCAGATTTCCTGGTAGGAAGACGGCAATCTCAGCAGGGTCTGTCAACAGAGCTGCCCAGTCCCTAAACAACACGACATGGAGACTACTTTTGATGACCCATATTATGAATCAATTGTGGATATCATAAATGTACCGTGTTGGTTTGGTCAGGGATGTTTTATTAAACTTTATGATACTGTGTGTCAGAAAACATAGAAATGTTTCAATAAAGCTGCATTAATTAAGTGATAAATTGTCACCTTGTAAAGTTATGGTAAACATAGCAATTATATGTACTAAAGCAATGGTATTTATTTGCTCTCCTTTCAGCTCTGTTTTGATCTTTGCACACCTAGATTTCTAGTTGCAAACATTGTCTGCTGTTTGTTGCTGGGCAGGCAGGGTTTTTCCTGTGCTTTGCCACTGAAACAGCTACTGCTGTAGACCACTGACTGTATACTGTATAAAGGACGACATGAGAGCTCCCCAAATGCGAAGCCAAAACATCTCGAACACCAGCGCAAGATGGCAGTGCTCGTTTCTGAGATATTTTGGCTTCATTTTTGTGCAGTGGGAGGAAGTAGAAATGCGTCGTCCATCTTTATGTCAACACTGGGGTTTATGAAAGCAGTTTTTAAAACCAAAAACAAGGAGCTAAAACAGGCCATAAGGTTCTTTAGAGCTGAAGGGAGCTCCAAGGTTGTTGATATTTCTCTGTGGGCTCGTCTATACAAGGAGCACCTGTCACTTTATACATAGTCATTTCAGTCATTGTTAATACATATAAAAAGAAGAGTGTTTGGTGTAGCTTTATACCAGTGTATTCTCTTGTTGGATCCAGCCAGACCTCTGAGACATTTAATGTAGTAATTAGGTAGAGAATCATCATTACAAGAAATATTACAATGTACAGTATATAAATGCATTTCCCATTCACATAAATACAACTGTGTTTTGTTTTTCCTGTTCATTCATTAACTGGCTTTAAGATGTAATATCACTGGTTGTCATACTTTGTATGCGTCATGCATGAATAAGTCAAATTAGTAACTGTTATGATAGTAAACGTGAGGATTTACCCATTTCAGTGCACAAGGCATACTGAAGAGAGAATAGAGTAATACATTTCTCGTCTCGTAAAACTGTCAGTTTCAAGGTAGAGACGTGGGCGTAGGTTTGTTCCCCACCGTCATCCTTTCCAGTCCACCTCCTTATTCATTTTAATTTTGTGTGTGTAAATCTTAGGATTGCACTGCGGGCAGAACATTTGAGCTCTCTCGCATTGGAAAGAGAGGAAACATGAATATAAACAGGGACAGAAAATCTGACTCAAACCCTCGGCTCTCGTATCTGATATGTTCATTGTCTGTACAGGGGAAACAAATCAAGATCCCATGAGGTTTACATTGCCATGATGTACTGTGGGTAATATCTGCACAGATGTGACCCATAAATGCATTCTTGGCTACTTAACATTTATGTATAACGAAGCAGACCTTTGAACTGGTGTAACGGAAACTCTGCTAGTTAAAACATGCAAGTCAGCTTCAGATCATAATCGTTAGAATAAAGAATAACATGTCAATGAAACACTGAGCTGTTATGACAACTTTGGAGGCAACAGATGAAATATTTTGACATCTTACTGTACATGTGCAGTACACCAGAATCTGATAATATGTTACCAATCAGGCCATATCTCAGCAGTCCCATCTGGGCCAAATTAGAAAGCTTGGCCCACCTTTGGCTGTAAAAGAGGTGAAAATCAAAATCCAAAGGAGGACATTAAGCTGCTGGTGGATAGCATCATACTGTATGGGTTTGGTCATAGTTGGAGTATCCCAGTCATCTCACAACCAGTGCCAAGTTGATTGTTAAAAGGTTTTGTGTGTGTGTGTGTGAGTGAGTGAGTGAGTGAGTGAGTGAGAGAGAGAGAGAGAGAGAGAGAGAGAGAGAGAGAGAGAGAGAGAGAGAG
>JBBPCS010031454.1:0-22399 GCA_037974645.1 Hollardia meadi
GTGTCCTTAATAACCCCCCCCCCCCCCCCCCCCACCACCACCACCACCACTGCAAACAACAACAGTTGTTCAGAAACTGTTGGCAGCGGTTTGGCTTCTAAGGTTATGTTGAGGTCCACTGGCCAACTTGAAGTCTGATTATTTTATTGATTATAATATTTAAGAAAAAAGGAACTGGATTATCTGTAGAGTAAGGATGTTTTTCTGTTGGATGTTTTCCCTACAATAACGATCTCAGATAAATGATGAGAAGGTATAGTTATTATAGCAGAGTAAAGATTGCTTTCAACTGTGAAAACAAATTGTGGATTTTCTTGAACACATTTTGGGTCACATAATTTGGCACATCAGGTGTTTTCCCTTACAGCACTTTTGTATTTAGCTCTGACTGGCTGTCACCAAAGTTTTGTAGAATGATATCGTGAAGTGTTTCAAACTGTTTATGCTGATCGTGTGTGTGTGTGTGTGTGTGTGTGTGTGTTGGTTCACCAGTAGAGTGTCTGCACCTGCCAGCTGATGTCCGAATTCCAAGACCAATATAACTTTGACCACTTAATGACACTAACACACAAAATATGCATGCAAACACTCACTCACACATACTACTGTATACACCATCACAGTACTAAATCACTCAATAGGAAAAACCCTGCACAGTAGCATTTAAAGCACAGAAAGTGCAAAACACACTGACACTCTAACTAAATCAGTCACTTGAACACAGGACACTCTTCAAAGTGCTTCCTACATTAGCAATATAGAATCATGAACTTTTAGCCATTTGGTAGAAAGGTAGAAAACATTTGGTGTGCATGGATGCGTTTCAATTTGATTTGTTGCTGTTTTAAATTATCAGGGTCACTGTTGACCATTAAATAGAATGAACAAGTAGGTAGAGAAGCTGATAAACTGTTGACGTGTTTCGGTGTATGTTTGATCTATTTATATTGACTTGTCAGTGACAGGTGTATTTAATAACATTAATCATTGCTGGGAATGCATTCAGGACCCTGGTATTGTACATGATAGCTTACTATCATGACATACAGAACTGGGGTAGTTAAATGTCATAAGTATCACCTGTACTCTTTTTGCTATGATGAGTCAAAATGTCTGCTTTAGTCCAAGGTGATTTGCTGCCACTGCCACTGATTGGCTTCAAAGAGTTAAAGGTGCAAATATTGCCATAATTTTAGTTTAAACAATCAAAAAAATGAACTGAATGTGAAGAAGTGTTTATATTATGTCACAGACGTCTGAAAATACAAAGTTGTGTCAAAGTTGTTCTGATGGGTTTGATTATTGGTACTGTTGACACTCTCATTCATTAATTCTGATTATGTTCCTCTCATAAGTGGCTGAGTCACTAACGACCCCTAGTGGTAAAAGTCGGTACACTGATCTGGTCCGGTCTATGGCTCAATATCAAACCAGGTAGAAAATTTTTACACTGGCCCAACCCTAGTGACTAGACACAACGAACACTGAGTAGAAGAAGGATGAGCTACAAGTCGAGCTAGTACGGGCATACAAGCTAGCACTGACCACCGATTGCTGCACTGCTCTCACAAATGAAAGCTACAGCACAACTACCTGTTACTTCATCACCACTGGAGATGCAGTCCAGTGTGCTCCTTTCTCCAACGCTGGCACAGCCATAAAACAAAGTTTGGAAATATGTCGGCTAAGAAAGACTAGTGTGCTCCTCACGTAGAGCCTCTCCGTCTGGTAACACTATTTTGCTGAGAAGCTGACTAGTGTGGTGAGCCAAGACAAATCGAGGTAATGGAGCGCCAGACTAAAAGGAAAGCACCTCTTGTATTTCATGTCATTTTGCATTTTCCGTTAGTTACTGATTAATGGGTGTCAGGCCATCGAAAGCAAAATCTTAGCTCTCTAGTCCAAGGAGGGTTTAGATGTAGGTAATTAAAAAAAAAAAAACAATATTGGCTAACAAAGTTCAGTGAAACTTGGTGCAATGTTAGTCTTTGGCCCAAGGAAGAACAAGTCAGTGTAGATGGCACCTCACAAAACACTTCACATTTTTCTTATTATTTCTGAACTTTGAGGTATAGAAGCATAATTCTTATTTTCTGGACTACTTGGTCTAACATCTATTCATCCATAAAGGCAGTTTCCAACTGCTCCTATACAACTCCTACAACACTTTTCTGTCAGTATCCCTAGAATCCCCTTTCATCAGTTTTCACCACTCATTCCCAGAATCAAGATTACGGCCTCAGATTCTAGGTCAGCTGATGCTGGCTGGCCATAACTGTCTCGTGCCCTCGGGAGAACAGCAGAAACGCAGAAAAACACTGAGCAAGTATGTAAGTAAATGAGTGTGTGAGGGCGACGAGAGAGACTGCTATTGTCATTACGGTCCTGTGTAGCCCAGGCTACATGGTAGTCATGGGAACAACATTTTCCAAGTAGAATAGTTGAGGCCAACGAGGCTTGGTATTACAGGAAGAAAACTACTGAGGGGGCTGAATGGGGGCAGACCCTCTGATTTCTGTAACTCGCATTAGACTGTCCCGGTAGTACGATGGCAGCCGTACTGGAACATATATTCTGTAGTTAAGGATACTTTTTGCTCACCAGAGGACATATTGATGTTGATATTAAAAATCTCAGCCATTGACAGTACGTAAGGCTGGATCATAAAGTTGAGCACTGAAATTACATCATGGTGAGGTGACTACCATACATCAGCTGGCTCAGAATGAGCATTGTATGAGTGTAGTCGCAACCATTGAGAAATAAAAGAGATACAATGAACATTTTGTCTGTTTGCAATTTAGCTTGTGCCGTTTCGGTCCATGTAACTTAAACCTAATTATCAGAAACCCATGCATCATGTTTTAGTTACTCCTCCATGCAAACACTCAACTTTTACCCAATTGGATGCAAAGTTGTCTAAAAGTATTAAAGCATCAATATTTTTCAGTACCATGTTTTAAACGATTTGATATCCATATTTGATAGTATTGAAAGTACCAGAGAAAACACATGCATACAATCACATTTTCAACCCAAGGCTGCACAGATATTGCCATTATTATTACAAATGTGCTGTGTTCAGTGACGTTTTCTGTACCAACACTGTGTGCAGGTTTTTAATAAAATAATGAAAAAAGTGTCCTATTTAGAGTGCATTTCCCTTTTCTTTTTGCTGCTGGTACTCGAGTACTCAAGTACTATTCATTCAAGAGATCACTATTTGATTACTCACATTTTTTTTTAAATGAAATTATCATTTAAATATTGTAACCGGCCACGGTCAAGTGTGTTAATAACTCAGGTGAAGAGATGAAATGTCAGGTATTTCTATACATTAGCAACAAGTTATTTCATGACCATTATACGTGCACTCAATGCTCACACTGAAGGGAGGTTACTAACCATGCACTTAACTTCACTTATGGTTCAAAAATGCCTTTTTCACAACAGCAACGGTAAGCTACTCGGAACACTGTAGAATTAGTGTAAAGAAAAGCAACACTAAAAATGGTGTAACAGACAACATCTATGGCGATTCAGAACACAATTTACTTACGCCCCTAAACACATTGTCTCAGGTCATGATGGGATAATCCACCCACCTATCCCTACCAGTCTACAGTTTCCAGGCCTTAGACAGCGAGCAGAGGATATGTTTCTTTTCCTCCTGGGCAAAGTTGATTCTTGCTCCGGGACTAGCCCCCTTCACGTTTCCAGCAGTTGGGAAACAACACATGGGAGCTTCACTTTTGGGGAGCACTCATGTTGTCCGTCTTTATATACAGTCAATCCTAACCCTAACGCCTACCTGCATTTTCGGACCCTATTCTTCCGTTACAGTTTTTTTTTTTTGCGAGTACTCAAGTACTCTTTAATTATTTAATGCGAGTACTTAAATAGTACCTAGTATTGAAAGACATGTTGAGTATCATTTTTACTAGTATTGTATTGTGACAACCTTAATTAAATGTTTGCACTCCTACAACTGTTTAGGGTCTTTGCATCTTGGCATTATTTCTTCTTGAAGCTGACACTCGGTGTGAACTGCCTGGAGATCAGGGAATAAAATCTCTTTAGTTTCAGGAACTTTACAAAATTTTCATCACAACTATTTCTGTATGTTTCCCAACAGTTTCTCATGTTCAAATCTTTGCTCAAACATCTGTTTTTATCTGACAGTTTTCCAGAGCCTCAGCCAGCCAACCACTCCTCTGAAGAACCCTTTGGTTGCAGTGAGGAGGAGAGTGCCCTGAGCTCAAGTGTGCCCAGCCCTCCACCTCCTCCCTCACCACCACCACCAACCCAAGTCAAGGAGACAACCCAAACACCCAAGCTGTTCACCCCAAGCAAGCTCAGTTTCACTGTAAGAACTTTTCATAGGCAAAGTTTTGTGCTGTCTGAGAACCTTTTTTCTACAGTTGTTAATACCTGCCATCATATTTAACTCCTTTTTGTGTGTGAGGTGATATGTCAAGTTTATTGGAATGGCAAATTACAGTTACATAAAACGGGCTTTAGAGAGAAACTACCAGCTGGTAAATAAATGCATACTGTATGCAGCAGTCTGCAACATCCTTTATCCTCTCTTGCTTATACTTAGGTGTCTGTTGAGGGGATATAGCCATTAGTATATTTCAGAGTGTTTGTCTTTATTTACATTTTCAACAGCAGGAAATATAACAGATATTTGTTGACAAGAACAAACAACGTCCTCGACACTGATCCTCTTAACTCCTCCATGAATATTCTATTGAATGTGATATCTAAATTGGTAATATTTATTATTCGAGAAGCATGTTAATTAGCTTAATCTCAGCAAATGGAAATCAGTAAGAGTTTCTGAACTTCTTACACGCAGAAATTGCATCCACCTTATTCACTTATTATAAATTTGTGTTTCTTCTCCTTTCCAGTCCTCCCAGTCAGGAGGCAACAACATGAACCTGTCAGACCTGCCTACCTTCACTCCCAGCGCCTTCCCTCCCAGTGCCTTTAACTATGAGCGACCGAGGCATTTTATTCAATCGCAGCCTTCCTTCCAGGCCCCCAGCTATGAAAGTGTTGTGAGGGAGGCCCAGGAGAACCAAAATAACTCCCAACAGAACATCAACAGTCCTCAAAATAGTCTGACTGTTATGGAGACACAGAGTCAAACTAAAATGATGTCCACACAAAGTCAGTCTTTTTCTCAAACTCAGCCAGTGTCCAAGTCCTTGTCGCAGACCCAGTCACAGTTTCAGTCACTAAGCCTTAGTCAGAACCAGACCCAGTCTGTCACCCAGATCCAGGCCAACGGCAATGGCAAGTCCTCTCCCTCCTCATCCAGTCTCAGCTCTCCCATTTCCACTCCGGCCTCCTCTGCTGCACCTCCTCTTTCCTCCACTGCCCCCTTGCTCAATCCCTCCAACTCTGCCTCCTCTTCCTCCTCCCCTTTCCCTGCCCCGTCATCCTCTCTCCCCCGCACCACCATGCGTTCCACCATCACCCTCACCCCCAGCGTCCCCAGTGCCACCGGTCTTGGCAGCGCAACCCTGCCAGCAAACCAGGACACCATGTCAGCACCTGCTGCTTACCTCTGCTCTGTGCTGCCCTCCCAGTCTGCCTTCTCCCCTTTTTCCTCCTCCAAGCTGTCTCCCAACTCCAGCCTTCCCCGCCCCTCCACCTCCCCCTCCCGCTCCCCACTCGCCCCCTCCAGCCCTCTCCTTCCCATGAGGGCCTCCTCCTCTCCTTCCTCCCTGCCTCAGCAGCCTCTCCCAGTGTCCCCCTCCATCCCTTGCCCCCCTTTTTCTCCATCCTCCTCCTCCCTCCCACAGCCCAACACTCCCAACAGTCAGAACAGAGTACCGCCTGCGGTGGTCTCCCTGCCCACCAGCTACAAGGGGACGCCAAACATGTGAGTTCAAGTATGCATCAGTTTAGCATGCACATGTTTCCCACAATTAAACATAACATGGCTTCAAGGAGCTAATTATACTGTATATTTATTCAGAGACAACAGATAAGTGTGAAAACCACTTATCACTTATATTTATTGTTTACCATAATTTAACAGTGCACATGTTCACCTACTGGAAATGATTACCAATATTTTTCCCCATTGAAGTTTTTCAAATTCTGAGTTAGATTACAGTAATTAGTTTTTTTCTACAGCATGCCAACCACATTACAATTAGTATCCAGACTTTTCACTAAGTTTTTTAGAATTCAAAATAACTAAATAATAATTAGTAAACCTGAAATGATGATCACTTTTGCCGGATGTCTGTACCAAACGAGCATGTTCCCTTATGCCTGGAGAATATATAATTTGTTGTCAGGGAGAACTCACAACACCACAATACTTCACCTATAACGGTATGTTGTGACACATTTGAACTTTATCAAGTTTTTTGCTGCTCCTGTGATTTGGTTAGTGCACTTGGCCATATTGCAATTTCGAACATATTTCGATGAAATGTTCAGCCGTCCTCCAATTAAATGCATTTAATTTTATCTATTAGTAAAAACAAGTCCACACACATGTAAGTGCTTTCTTTCATAAATGAAGCAGAACAATCTGTGTCGAAGTCATAGCACATTTCTACAAGGCAGCTAAGGACAAAGGTTCATTTTCAGCAGTGTTGGATAAAGGTTTGTTGCAGGATAAAGTTCTTTAGTAACTATTCTTCTCTTCTTAATCTTTGCTTTCTTTTTGTGCTCTTTTTGACTTGTGTTCCTCCCCCCTTTTATCTCTTTCTCTATCCTCCAGTCTTCCCAAACCCATCCTGAAGAAGTCTGTAGCTCCTCGGCCTTCTTCCTCTCGCTCCACAGATGATGACATCCAGGGCTCCAAAGACGCCCTCATCCAGGATCTGGAAAAGAAGCTGCGCTCAAAGGAGGCCAGGAGGAGGAACAGTCAGGTGGGTGTGTCCTGCAAACTGTGTTGGAGCAAGAATTCTACATTTCATTCATCAAGGGAAAAAAAAGCATCCCCCCATCAACACAAACAAACACATACCCATTCACACTAACACAGCATGTGCTTGTGGAACAGAGTTTATCAAAACAAATCACAGCACACTTGGTGTGAAAAATCACAATTTAAGAGTATAAAGGTTCAATTTTGACAGAAACTGTCCTATGAGGAACGTATGGCTCGCCGGCTGCTGGGTCCAGACAACGCCACCTACATGTTTGACCAAGACGGTCTTTCAGACTCACAACTCGACCAGGTACGACAGCAAACTTTCATTTGGTTCAGTGGATATCATAATCATTAGAAAGATCCTTTCATCTCAGCTTTTGTTACAGATTGCTCTGGTGTGTGTTGCAGTGCTGCATTTATGTTGGCTCTGGTCCAAAAGCCATTAGCTGTCATTTGCTATCACGGAAAAGACCACACATTATTACCGTCAGTTGGGTTTGAATGGCTGCACGGGGACCCGTTCCCCTCTCAGGGCCTCCTGATGGGCTCCCAAGCACAAAGTTGAAAAAGTCTGGCAGCATAATCAGCAGCCCCAGTGAGCTGCCTCATGCTGTCATTTTGACCACCGTGTGTGTGTGTGTGCGTGCGTGCGTGCGTGCGTGCACGGGGGTGTGGATTGTTCTGTCAAAGAGCCTCTGTCGCTCACAGGGCTTTGCACCTCCTATTCTCTATGTCTTTCACACACACAGCACCAACACATGCATGTACACACATAGACACACACGTCCTCTGAAGCCAACAAGGTTTGTCAGCGGCTATTTCTAGCCTGCTTTCTGAGAACAAACCACTTTCACTGGTGACAACAGGATCATTGTGTCAAAATGCGCACACACAGTTACCCTCCTGTATTTTATCAACCTCTTGACCAGTACAGTTAGTTTTCAAAGTTTATACTTGTGATTAGCTGTCTGCTTACGTTGATCTGATTTCTATTTCAGCCAGATTCACCAGAAGGAAGACACACAGGTGGACTATGGTAAATACAGTTTATGTGTCACTGTTGCTGATAATTATTAACCCAGGATTACAGTCAGTATTAGAATCTTGAACCTGGGATTTCCCCTTGATATCCTGTCCAGAATGGCAGTATTTACTCAATCTATGCAGTTGTAAAATCAGTCATTTAAAAATAGGTGGGGAGGGTACTTGACTGGAGCATCCATGTAAACAGTCATTTAATGTTTTAGGTTTAAAATCTTAATGTGTAAGTGTGATGATTACTTTCCATTGGGCTGAGATGGTTCAGTTTTGTCCAAATTGACCTTTTAAATGGCTTAATTTTTAAATATGTGTTTCTAGTTTCCCTGGAGTTCTTGAAACTGAGGAAACTGTGTTGTATCAGTGACTTTTATTCAGTCTCAGAGGAAAAAAAGAGTTGTAAAGTTTTACTGTAGTAGGAACCACTGGTTGAAATCAAACTCAGGCAAGGAATTAAAAAATGTACAACATTACACCACTTTATTGGGCTTCGAGGTAAAAACTGAAAAAATTAATATCAGGAAGGATTGGATGTTTTCAGGAAGGTATTTTCTAATTATATGCTGTATTTACTTGCTCTTTGTCATAAATATTGCATAAATAACATCCAACTGTCTGTCGGTAGTGATAGAGTTTTGTCAAGTCTCTAATTTAGCAGCCATGCTGTTTGAGGACAGACACAGAACGGGAATCAGCATTAATATGGTTGCTTTCTTTTTTTGCTGCCACTAGTGGACTGTAAAATTGAGTAATTGAAAGTGAATAATGAATAAATAATGTCTCTCTGTCCCTGCAGGGGGAGGCACCACTCGGGGACAGATGAGAGGGCAAATGAGGGTTCAGCTATCCAGGAGAAATGTTATGCTCCTCGCTTCCTGCAGATCCCTTCAGACCTCACTGTAGAGGAGGGACGCTTCTGTAGGATTGACTTCAAGGTGATTCACTCATGCAAACACACGCATTAATTCCAAGAGCTTCGTGTTTTCAAATTTAATAATCCACTCAAGTCTGTATTCCTACAAGGTCAGAGGCTCCCTCAGATTACAATAATGGTGTTGTCATTCAAAAGTAAATCAAGTGGGGATAACACCCCCCTTTCCTCAATCCAGGTGGGAGGCCTCCCGACACCAGATGTCTCCTGGTATCTGGACGGTAAAGCCATTCGTCCAGATGACTATCATAAGATGCTGGTGTGTGAAAAAGGGATGCACTCATTCATCATAGAGATCGTCACAGTGCACCATGCCGGAGTGTATGAGTGTGTGGCCAGGAACCGAGCAGGGGAGAGCAGATTTACCATGAGGCTCGATGTATTAGGTAAAAATGTTGTTACATCCTGTTTTTAGGCTGCAAATGATTTTCTTTTTTCTAAAAGAAAGTCATCGTGCAGCTTAATAATGATCATAGTTAATTTAGTAACTCTATACCAGTCCTATTTATATAACCTCATATACAGTATGTACCTATAACGTTCTTCCTCAGGGTGGGACATAATTTAATCCCCTGTGCTGTGCAACCTCTTGTTCCTCTCTGCAGCCCAGGAGGTTCTCCGTCCTCCCACCTTTGTCCAGAAGATGTTGAACTCCAGAGCTCTAGAGGGCGACACTGTGAGGTTAGAGTGCAAAGTGGACGCTTCCCCTCCTCCACAGCTCTTCTGGAAGAAAGATAAAGACATGCTGCGCATTGACCCCAACAGAATGAGGTGGGTCAACTTCATTACACCCAAACTCCTTTCTAACTGACTTCCACTACTGCACATCATGCTGAATATATTGTACTGAAGATATACTCTATACTCTTTATACTGTAAAGTATTGATTCATATGTTGATTCCAGGTCAATGTTTTGGTTTCACAGACTGCTATTTCACTGTGTGAGCCACTCTTGCCACTATCTTTATCACCATCTTTTAAGGCCACAGCAGGCAGCTTTTTTCAGTGACAAACCAAAGCTCTAAAAAGCCACTGTATACTTTCTGCCCAGCACCAAATGACAGACAGAGTTAGCAACCAGCTGGTGAACCTATTGCGGCATGTAGCAGCTAAAGAGCCAGATATTTTTTTCTTCGGTTTTTAATCGTGTTTCACAACATTAAAAAAAAATGATGTAATGCTTTGAAGTATTGTGCATGGTGAGCTTTAACATTATTAACATCTGTTTGAGAGTCAGGAGGTTAGTGTAGGTTTACCACTATATTTTTAATCTAAAACTGCACCTGTACACAGCTTATCCTGCCTCTAGCTCCTACTGGACACAATGCACAGTTAGCAAAATGGACTTGCATGTGAAAAAAGTATTCAATCAAGTCTCATGAGTTTGATTTCTTAGTCTATGTATACCACTGTTTTTTTAATTGTACATGTGTTTTTGTCCTTTTTGAATGTTCAACCTGCATCAGGACGACATCGTCTGTTCAACCTGGTGATGATTTGAATCTCTTTGTTTCTCCACAGTCTGTATCAGGACGGCTCCGGCCGGCAGTGCTTGCTGATAGAGAGGGTGATGAAGTCTGACGCTGGTTGGTACACTCTCTCTGCCATCAACGTGGCAGGCATGTCCACATGCAACGCCAGGCTGGATGTAGGAAGTAAGTCCACCGTGTGTTCATCTTTCTATGCAAATTTGCTTTAAAGGGCCCATCTCCGCTTTCTGTTGTGTGAGATAGCCCGGTAGTTACCATAGTAGCCCAGGCTGTAAACAGCAGATGGAAACTGTTGTGTGCTCAATGCTACAGTGAACCCAGCTCTACAGCCTGGAACACTTCAAACAAATGCTGTGTTATGTGATTGAGCGGAAACTTGATGAACATATGAGGCGTGGAGCTGTTGAGCCTTCCTAAAGAATACTGCATAATCACCGAGTAACAGAGATAAGTGTGGAGTCCATCCACTCTCGCTGGAGGAAAATACAACACAGCTATTAGGTTTCTGCTCGATCGCATAACACACCATCTGCTTGGTGGAGAGGACTCACCCACCCTCTGTTACACCTGAACTCGACTGTGTACCTCATGAGCAAAACTGAAAGTGGTGTGTGAGTACAGGTGATCTCTGGTGCTGAGAACATTTGGCTTTAATTTACTAGACTACTAGTTTTATATATGAAATGCATTTTGAACACAGAGCTGTCATGTTTCGTTTCTAACACTGGTGCAGAGGTGGCATTTAAATTTTTAGTTATGTAAAAGTGCAAAAGTATTAGCATCAAAATATACTTAAAGTCCTGGAAGTAAAAGTACTCATGGCATATTTCAGAATAATATAAGACATATCATGTTATTGGATTATAATAATTGATACATTTATGTGTTCATCTCTATCGCATTTCATCAGAATGTTGAAGCTGGTAAAGGGGTTTAACTACTTAATTTAGTTTATCTATAATATTACGTCCTAATTTATTTGTTGATTATATTGTGTATCACTAAAGTAACTATTAACTAAAGTTGTACAATATTATATTTATTTGTTGTACAATATTTGTATTCTCTGAATTGTAGTGGACTAGAAGTGTAAAGTAGAAAATGGAAAAACTTAAGTAAAGTACAAGTTATACCAGCTTTAGTTCTACATTTGTCGATGTCAAACATTCCTATAATTTGAATATCATTTGCTCAGTATATCAGAACAAACACCTGGAAATATCTGTTTGCTTCCAAGTTTCCTCTCATGACCACAACAGGTTTCTCCATCGGTACACATCCCTGTTAATTAGCACAGGGAATACTTCCAATAGATTCTATTGATCTGTTTGATTTTTGTGAATATTTGCAGGAAGAAAAGGTGATTGTTAGAGTCTTGTCACAACTAGCTGACTGCATCTCAGTATTTAAACCTGAGTAAGAGGACAAAGTTGGTTTTATCTGAGCTCTTTTTATTGTAAAATGCCTACTTTAGGTTCTTCTGTGTATTTGTGTTATATAACTTAGGATTGGTACATCTTGAGTCTTGGTGAAATGTAAATTCATCACAATTAACTCTTTAACTGATTTGCAGCGACAACCATACACACACACATACAGTAGAACTATTAACAATGACACACACATGTTGTACAACACGTCAGGTGTCAAAAGCATCAAAATCTGCAATATCTTGTCAATGGTTTAGTGAGTTTGAAAGGAGCAGGTGATACATGGAGAGCCATAAGTGGTTCTGAGCCATGCTGTCCTGTGCTGTGGCGTGGAGGGCACCAGAGTTATTTTCAGACACCTGGCATGAAAGGAATGTTCAGCCCGAGTCGTTTACCAGTAAACTCTGTTGGTGACACCGGTGGTGTTATTCTTATTGTTAATATAAATAAACAAGGCATCTGTGAAACAAATGGCTCCAGCTCCACTCCAGAATACACAGTTCAATGTACATGTAATATGAAGAAAACCAGTTGTACTTTATTTTGGTGTTTTCAGACAGTGTGGCTTCACTAACAAACACTGTAATATATGTAGGTAATCTTAGTGTAAAAAGTTACTGGCAACAAACAACTACAAAACAATCAAAAATGAGCACATGACTTTGGATCCATCACTCCCCCTTTCTCTGCCCCTCTCAGCTCGCACAGCCCCGCCCATGAAGACGGCGCCCCCTGGCTCGAAGACGCTGAAGCTGCTGTCGTCTCTGAGCCACGTGCCTGCTCTGACCGTGGAGAGCCCCACCCAGCACACCGCCCCACTGTACGAGAGCGAAGAGCTGTAGAGCCGCATCCTCCCATCACTATCACACACGTCAGAGCTGTCAAACTGGACCTGTGTTCGCTGTCATGTGGAGGCAGATGTAGTACTAATCATGCTGTGGTTCAGAATACAGAGTAAGAGCACTGCGGCACATATGTCAGAGTACTTCTGAGGCCAAACCTGGTCAGGTTCATTAAACAAGCTGCATTTTGGTTGTGTTATTGTACAAGGCCGATAAACTACAGTTTTATTTCAAATAACTTGAACACACTAAGTCGTACATTGTACACTTTTAAGATTAAGGTACAGTTTATGAAACCCTTTAAAAGAAACTCTGATGCAGTAAGCGTAGAATATTTCTCCATTGGAAAAACTTAGAATTTGTCTTGCTAACATGCTCAAAACAACCCAGATTTAAATACTTGGAGGAAACAACTCTAACCACAAGGAGAGAGAGATCTTTCCATAGTCAAGTGCCTTCCAAGTTAAAATCCTCACACCTCATGTTGTCCATCTGCTGCTGCCTGTCCTGTCTCTGTCTGTCTGTTGTTTAAGGCTGCAGAGCTCATGTTTGATACATGCTGTAAGCCTCTGTATGTCTCTTCATCTCTGTCTGCTCTGCTCTCAGTCAGGGATGTATTAATGGACCTGGATACAGTAGCAGAGTTAGCCCAGCTGCCAGTTTTATCCCAGCAGCCAACCTCAGTACTGTGGTCCAGAAACCATTTTCTACACAGGAAACTGGTCACAGTATTACTACTGGTATTGAACTGTCTTGGTGTATGTGCAGGGTATGACCTCACATTTGAATAGTTGTGCATTATCTCCAAGCCCCCAGGAAGAGCGCCAGGCTGTGAAGCCAGTTGGACACAGTGGCCAAATTGTGTAATTACAAAGTCACGTGATGCACGGGTCTGCTTACATTTGTATGCGGAAGATCCGGGTAATTTGAGACCTGGGAAGTAGATTGTTTTTGGCTTCATGCGCCACTGAGCAACTTTCATTGGAATGAATGGGGCCCCACCTCTGAGGCTGTATCCAGATTTCCCTTACTAGATCCATGATTATCTCTTCCATAGTCTGTGTTAGAAAACAGGAAGCAACCAAGATTAACTACAGTACTCACAACCCAACACTGCCAACATCTATCACTGCACTTTTAACCCTGACAGCTGTCACTCTGTCTCCTCCAGCTTAGGGATGATTTTGTGTTTGACCCTTCAAATTTTAAGGTTTGTCCCTGAATTACAGCTGCTGCTGCCTCTGATGATGTGTATCTGTAAAGTTAAGTAAACTCACCCCCCATATTTAAGGAGATCAGACTTCTCAGATTCTCTGCTGGGGTATAATTTCAGCCTATATGTGTTTTTAAAGTTGGTTTCTAATATACAGTATATGTGAATGAAGCTATTTATGTGAACTGAAGTTACTAGTTATCAGTGTTGCCCCTCTCTTGGCCTGCAGAAGGCTGAAATCAGAAGTGTTTCACATCAACGAGTTGGACAAAGAACAACAGACTGCCATCCTGATAGCCAGCCTCTGCTGCTGAGCACAAAACCTGATCTGCATTCGACACTCACACTGAACGTACTTGAAGAAATTTACATTTTATCACATCTGCAGTGCAGATACATGTTTTTTAAACTTCACCCAAGTGGAGAAAATCCTTTTTTGCTCCATTGTTAATTCAGTATGTTCAATTGGAAAATAGGTATGTCAGCCTGTGCCCAGATTTGCCAAACTCTCCATTTCTGACCAGAGCCTTAGAGAAGATCTATCAAAAAGATTTACCTTACGTTGGAACTGCTTGGAATGGCCAGAACATTATTAGTCATTTCACAAAAACCTGGCATTCTGTCTGGATCTGCATGCAAACTGAGAATCTGGTATCTAACCCTGTGTAGCTCAGTCTACCCATAAACCCTGAGATTTAGGTCAGAGGATCAAAGATGAAAACTGCTTCACAGGCAGCGTATTTGGGCTGCGTTTAAATATGAACGTTCAAACTTAGAACTAATGGTTGTAGTTGTCGCATTTCTTCAGTTTGTCATGTTTGGATGAAACGGGGTTAAATATTGGATTTGCTTGAAGCACCAGAATGGTTTTGGTAAGTTAGGTCCTTTCTATTGGGATTTGAAACTGCAGGTGTTAGTGTGTATTCTCCTTAAGTACTGTTTGTTGTGTAAAAACTACATATCACTGGATGAATGAGGAATAAAGTTTATGTGACCTTAGCCTTGCCCCCTGGTGTGTGTATATTTTAACGTTGTCACTGTGGTCTAGTGTAAATGAGGGCTCTAGCAAGCAGCCCCTCTCCCAAATGTCTGTGACCACACTTTCAAAATAACTTTAAATATTATGCCATCATGTTGCCCTCTGGTGGACATATTCAAAAAGTGCTGATGATGAGCTGCAGAATACTTTCATAACACATGCACACAGGTGATTCTAATAGTTGTTTTTATTAAAAACAAAAATAAACAATATCAAAAATCACATAAAACCTGCTTTGTTGCTAAAAGAGGACTGGAGGTGGCAGATGGTACAAAGGCTTTCTACTGTGGCTCCAAACATATATATAACATATTGCCACGCCGCTAATGTACATGTAGTGGGCCTGACATCTGATCACTGAGTCGGCTACCTGCTTCAGTACAAAATGTTTTAACATAAAACCAGCAGCCTCGCCACCACCGTGGTCCTCCTCTACATGACAAACACACTCACAGTTGATACATTTTATACCTATATGTACAGTAATGGACAGAACAGTGAAGAAAAGAAGAAGGAATGCAGAGAGAGGAGAATAGTTTCTGTTTAAATTAGTTACAGATGATGTGAACACGCCCAGTTCTACAGCAGTGCTCGACATTTCAGAGCTGTGAGGAGAGAACGACACAGTGACTGATGAACTAAAATAATTTGTACCTCTCAGATTGTTTGCGCGTGGTTTGAAACATCTGGCTAATGTGTGACTGATGGAGCCTGGCACTGGAACAGCTTCTCTCTCTCTCACACACACACACACACACACGTCTTGTAAAGTGAAATCAATCAAAATTCCTCACGTCTTTTCCATGACCCCTGGTGGGAACTGTTTTCGTTTTCATTAAGTGCCTTCACATGTACACCGAGTGTCACACAGGCCTCCAAACGAACTGCTCCTAAGTCTAAGGGGTTGGCAGAACATAAATTTGGGTTGGTCAAAATTCTGTGTGATGCTTTTTATGTGGGGGGGAGGGGGGACACATTGCTTTTAGGCTGCGTCCTAAAGCCAAACAAACATACTGATGCCTAGAAGTTAAATTCAGTTGCTTAAAATATGTATATGTAAACATTTTCCTCTTTCAAAAGTAAGATACACTTCATTACTAAGATAACATGAACAACATACCAAGTGGGAAAAAATGTAATTCTATTGTCAACATTTAGAGATTTGACTGTTCATGTGGACATAAAAAAAGTTTGTTTTGAGTCCTGATACGAGTTGACAAGTTGCTTGTTAATTCAAAATAAGAAGGAAACTTTTTACACCAACAGACAGCTCATCCTGTTACATTATTCAACATGTGACGGGAGAAAAAACCCATCACAAATAAAATACTGCTGTGTGTGTGTGACATCATATACAAGGCTCTGATGCTAACATCACATCTGCTCTGATGAGCTGTGGTGATGCAACAACTGTGATGTCACTATGAAGTGAGGGGCGGCTGAGAGGACTTTTAAAGACGGCATCTACTGAGAAAAAGAGCACAGCTTCACAGTCTTTTTAGTTCTTCTAGAGGTTGACAAACAGAAAGCTTCACTCCTCTCATTCTCAAAGGTCAAATTTCTACGTCACTCTCTTTATCGTTGTCGTGGTCACCGTCATAGAACTCGTTGGCCGCCTCCGGCCTGAGAGAGAGACATTATTGACAGCCAGTTAGAACACATACATTTGAAATGTGTCATTTTAGCTCCCACCTGGAATCCAAGTGTAATAATAATTATAATAACATAAGTCATAAAATCATCAGGTTTAAAAAAAAAAGTAAAACAAGAAAACAAATAACATTAAAACTCAACTAAAATCAGGAAATGCTCTCCGGTAAAACTATGCTAAGAAGGGATTTAAAAGATCACTGACTCAGCTGACCTGATCGTTCGATTCATACGCCCTCTCCCCTACTGACCTGGTGTAGTTTTCCTCGGCTCCCCTCTCGTCTGGGTCGGGCTCGTCGGTGCGTTCGTAGCTCAGCATGTCGGACGGAACGTCGTGGATCTGGACGCTGGGCGCGTGGTTCAACATCTTCAAGTTCTCAAACACCGTCTGACGGATCTGCTCCAGGTACTGCACCGACAGTTACAAAGACAATCGATTTTAATTTATGTGATTTATTATCTGCATGTTCTCAACAAACAACTGCACTGCACTTTAAATAAAGGGAATGCATCTGCACACTGTCCTGCAGACACTACATGATTAGAACAAGTGTGGGATGGTGTTTGACCTGTCTGGAGTTCTGGTTTTCTATCCTGGTGCTGACATCAGGATGCAGCGTGAAGTCTGGAGCAAAGTACTCAAAATACTCTGCAGAGGACAGAGACAGAAGCAGGTTAACAAAGGTATTGGTTTTCTGTCTCAAATGATTTCCACTGAATTCTCACTCAAAAACCAAAGTACTCGGACGTCAATGCAAAATGTCAAATCAGTGCTTTTCCACCAGATGGCGCTAAAGTTTGACAGCTTCATTTTAAACTCTACTCAGTGAATGCATTCTTTCTGACCCACAAAAACTGGACTTCAGTGTAAACCAAACTGCCCAGTATAACTCACCGCTATAAGGCAGCTCATCACTAATGGATTCATCCAATAACAGAGATGTCTCAAAGGTCCTACAACAGAACAAAGCAGCCTTTATTTTAAATACCAAATCATGAGTAGACTCATAACATGGATCCTCTGTCACGTCCTGGCCATTAGAACCACAGTGTGTAGGAGTGTGTGTGTTTGTGTGCCAGACTTACCAGCAGCGCGCCACGTTCCGCACTGTGTATCCCCCTCCTCCCAGGACCAACAGAGGAATCTTAAAACTCTTCACAAACTCCACACACTCACTGAAAGACAGCAAAGTAACAGTACACATTAATACACACATGTACACATTTACAAAGTTAAAACATCATCAGTTTAACTTTGTTAAACATGACCTGAATGTAAAGCGCTGGCAGTGAGCCAATACCTCACAGTAAGTGTTAGAGCTGCAAGAATTATTTGATTAATCAATTGAAGGAAAATTTGTTGCCAACTATTTTCATAATCAATAAATTGTTTCATTCATTTTTTCAAGCAAAAATGTCAAACATTTGCTGGTTCCAGCTTCTTAAATGTGAGGATTTGCTGCTTTTCTTTGTCATTAATGTAATATTAATTAATAGTAAATGAAGACTCTTTGTGTTTTGGAATGTTGGTCTGACAAAAGAAACAACGTGAAGACTTCACTTTCACAATTAGTAATAGACTGATGAATCGGGAAAATAATCGGCAGATTAATCAACAATAAAAATAATCAGTTAGTAGCAGCCCTAGTAGATGTATACGCTGTACATAAGTGTCAGAATGAGTCAAATCACTTCAGTGTTTACAAAAAAAATTTAAAAAATTCTTCATTATGTTGGAGCTGGGGCCTGTACCATGAAGCCAGATTATTGGGCCATCAGCTATCAGGCTTAACGCTGAGTTACCACCATCACAAAGCTGGCTCACTTTAAACCAGGGTAGATCATCATGGTAAGCTATGCTGCGTGGCTAACTGGTTATCTTCAAAACCTGACAACAGCGCGACCACTGACCAATCAGCTCACTGGAAAAACTCACTATTCAACTTTGTTCCTACAGGAACCCCATAGAGACAAAAGAATGTTGATGCTTTTACTCTCTTATTCCATCACTGCAGCTCAGAATAACATGAGCCGACTTTGTGATTGTATACGTTCTGTTGTCTTTCATTAGAAAAATAATCCACACACTGCTAGTTATTATCAGGCATCATCAATATTCATCAGGCATTTACTAATTTGGTATGTGCATCACATATTAACATATAATAGTTTGCTCATCATCAGATCATAAAGCAAAAAATACTGACTCGATAGTAAAGACATATATTAGAATTGTTACACTTATTCACATCAATACTTCTTTAAAGGTAACTTGCTCTGACGGCCAACATCACATTGGCTTCGAAGGTAGAGCGGGTCGTCCACAGGTCAGGTCAGTGGTTCGATCCCCGGCCCTGGCTGTATGTAAAAGTGTCCTTGGGCAAGATACTGAACCACAGAGTGCTCCTGATAGTGCTTCCATCAGTGTGTGAAGGTGTGCGTGAATGGATGAATGCAGGCTTGTGTAAAATGCAACCTATTTACCATTTAAGAGAGCCAGACTAAGTTTTACTCACTTCACGATACAGGCCCCTGACAGAGTTGAAATTTTTTTTTAAAAAGTTGGTCTCACCCGTGGCCTCGTATACTGAGGTTGAAGCAGCCCAGTCGGTCACAGCCCAGAGAATCTGCTCCACACTGGAAGGAGAACACACAGCCTATGATCACATGCAGTCTTATGATCTGATAATAACACTTTATCAGACACTTTATTACTTTATCAGGCCCTGATCACACTAAAACAGAAGCATCATCATTTCCTCACACACGCTGAGTGTTAATTAAAAAGACGAGTAATTGAAGAGTCAGAATTCCTCACTGACCTGCAGAACGATGCAGGTCGGCTGGTAAAAATCCACCACCTGTTTAATAACCGGCTGGAATAGCTGCCTGTAGCCTGAAACACACGCAGATGTGAGTTGTGGCTCACGTGATGACAAGTTCACGGCAGCATCAGTCTCTCTATGAGCTCCTGACTTAGACAATGATAACAACAGTCATAATGCAGCCCTCAAAGTTGTGCAGGAAGTGAACTCACTCTGGTCATCGATGCCGTCTCTGAGAGGAACATTGAGGCAGTAGTACCGGCCGCTCTCTGCTCCCACCTCATACATGTCACCTGCAGCAAACACACGCACACAGTCTTAAACACCTGGACAGAATCATAACTTACTGTTGTCTGTACGCACACAAATTAGGCTGTTCCCTTTGCACCACTTTAAAATTGTTATCTCACTATAATTGCCTCATCACAATTTCTAAATATTTTAAGAGGCTAAAATGTTAGGAGTTTATCTTATTTAATGAGGAAAATTTGCACTACATATATTTTAATGATTCACTATTGCATATCTTTCCATTCGTTTGCTAAGCTGTTCATGTCTTATATTTAAAATAAACATTAATGGCTGAACAAATAAAGTTAGTTGTCTATTTATAGTGCTTCTAAGCCAAAGTAAAACTGTCATGCAGATGAATGACACTTTCAGAATCTGTGCCTAAATGTCCAGAGTGTACTCAAAACAAAAATGTGTTGGTTTGTTAAAGCAGCTCGTACCTGTTCCTGGAAAAAAGTAGTTCCCGTATTTGTGGAAGGACACAGTCATGACGCGGTCGGTCAGGTAAAAGGCTTCCTGTACGCCGTCACCATGGTGAATGTCGATGTCGATGTAGAGAACCCTCGGGTGGTATCTAACACACACACATACAGTTGTAAAGAGAGAAACAAATGCACTTGGTGAAGATTATTGAGCTGAGTCCTCTTACTTGAGCAGCTCCAGTATGCTGATGACGATGTCATTGACGTAACAAAACCCAGATGCCTGCAAACACACAAAACTCCTGTTAGTCCTTCAACCATTCACAGCTGAATTGAATGCATTTAGCGGAAAGGGACGACACCAATATACAGGACTCTGCTCTGACCTCAAATTTTTTGGCATGATGCAAACCTCCGGCCCAGTTGATGGCAATGTCACAGATCTGCAAAACGAAGTAGAATCACCGTCAGTACAAGGTCACAATCACCATGACTCTGTGGTCCTGAGCAGCCTGCCAGTAGTGCTGCAGCCATGTTGCTGCTGTTTCAGTTCAACAATGAAGTATCAACACTGTCTGAAGGCGGGATGTCCAGTTATTTCTGTTACACAGAGAAGGTTGCAAAATATATCTTTTAAAGGGTTTATTCTGTTTTTTTTTCATAAATGGAAACGGGCAGTTTATTTCTGCTAAACACACGTTTATCTTCCACAGAGCAGGAAACAGGAAGCAGGACGTTGACATGGCTGCAACTGAAATAATAACTAAATCAGCGCATATGATGCTTGTGACAGATGAACTGCTTAAAAGGCAAAGACCATTGATATTCACTGTGGCAACACTGACTTCATTTAGGTTGATTTATGTTTGCACTGCATTGACTAAATCATTCACTCTTCCATACGCCCCTCCTTTTATCGGTTCATGTGAATGTCTGTTTGTGAGTTTGTGGGCGTGTGTTTGTGTTACCTTGTGGTTGAGCTGTGTCGCTCCCTGTAAAGAGGCTCCTGTGTATCTTGAGCAGAACTCAAAAAGACCGGGAAACACAGGACTAAAACAAAAACAAAGGGACAAAAGGTTTAAGTTGTGGTTTTCAATCATGTTTCAGACGCATAAGAAAAGCAACCGCTGACCTGAACATTACAAGATATCCCATTGTCCTTATACATTAAATGTTTCCTAAAACAAAGCATTTTAATGACTAACAGCAACACTCACCAGTCGTCTCCGACATTGAATGTGTTGAGGCTCTTTGTGAAGCCCTGCATGTTATTGGGGCTGACCTTCTGTAGGAAGTCTATGTAATCTTCAGAGTGGAAGCGACACATGTCGTGCTGAGATGCTTTGTATGGTTTGAACACCTAAAAAGAAAAATTCATTACATTACACTATTAAATGTTTCATTAGTATATACTCCTAATTTTAGTGTTTCTTTATTTTTAATCAAAAGAGCGAGTGAATGATATCTCAGTGTGAAAAGCATCAGCACTGTGTGAATCTATAACACCAGCTGTCTGTACTGCAGCACTCACCATCATTTTCTTGTAGAGGCCGTAGTGCAACACCAGACTGTGAGTCAGAGACAAACGGTGAGGCTTCATGGGGTGGCCAGCACCTGGCAGACACACACAGATTACGCATTATAATATAGATATAACACTAATACATTCGCAGTGTATGAGAGTGACTTCCATAACGCCTAATACTGAAAGAAGTCATGTGAATTACATAACCACACTGAGCAGATTAATACATGATAATAAAGCCCTGCATTACTCGTGTTAAATCACTACTGACTGAATGACATGGTTTTATTTGTTACATTTAGGACAAATCTGATTAGAAAAAACTAAATATACTAGAAATACAAGTTACAGCAGGCTAATGAGAGTGTCGGCAGAGAGTGTCGAAAAGCTGAACGCAGGTGGCGAAAGACAAATCTGCAGGTTCATTATGACATCTATGAAGAGAGACTTTGCATTTATAATCTAGAACTAAGAAATGGAAGATGGGCCTTTTTCTCAGACATCATCACCAAAAACAACAATAATGCACGGGCCCTATTTGCTACGGTCGACAGGCTAACAAACCTTCCTGTGGCAGTAGCATCTGCTACACACAGTGCCCCTGTGTCCAATTAAAATCAATTCAAGTAGCATGACACAATTCGATCCTATCAACCAGAAAAACTTGGAGGACATTATACAACATCTGAAATCCTCCTCCTGCTGCTGCCTTGATATCCAAAAATGTTTCTAACTGCATGGCCTCAGACCTTCTACACATTGTCAACACATCTCTCCTCTCAGGTGTGTTCCCAC
>JBBPCS010031464.1:0-22399 GCA_037974645.1 Hollardia meadi
ACACACACACACACACACACACACACACACACACACACACACACACACACACACACACACACACACACACAGGACAGGATACCCAATAACCTAGTGGTATAATCAATAAGGGTGTATACCACAGAGGAGGGGTCTGCAAATGAGAGAGCATCACCATGGCAACTCATTGGATTGAAGTAAGACCCAATCAACATAGCCATAACTCTCCTGAATTACCCATAAACCTCTGGTTTTATTGGTTTGGAGAAGGGGGGAGGGGGATACACTCAAGTAGTGCAAGTGTGTGTGTTTGTGTGTGTTCATGTACAGTAATGTACGAGCAGTGTAATTTATAGGTTTTTCATAATGAGAAGGTAGTATGTTTAAGTGTGGGGTTTGAATGTTCCCTCTGACAACAAAGGATCAAAAAGTCTGAGGGGGGCTTGGGTTGCCAAGTATGATGCCGAGGTGTTCACCCTATGACGCATCATTTATAACAAAGGCTATGGAATGTTTTGACAGAGAAGAGGCAACATGCTGGGGCTATCTGTGGGACACCCTCTGCTCCTTGTGCAGGTTTATGGCCTGGTGGTAAAACAGGGATATGAATATTAAAATGCCTGAGAAAATGCTCTCCTTAAGTGAGTAAGAGAGCAGGACTGGAGAGCGTGTAGCTTTCACATCTGAATCACGATAATATAACTCATTATTACATTATCTGTGACACGACAGCCTTTATGAAATGCCCATCACATACAAATCTTTAAGGTAAATCATGTTTCATTACAACTTGGACCTCATATTGTTGTCCAAGTTGGTTGTTGGTTTGATATCAATGATATCTATGATCCCTCTGAGCAAGACCATAAACCTTCAGAACAGTGTCATATCAGTTGCAAACCAGTTAATTTAAGCTACCTTCACTCTACAAGTTCTCCTCTCAAACAGCTATTGTTGCTAGGAATGTGATGTCCACTGTGATTGTATAGAAACATAACTCATCAAAACGTTGCACAAAAGCTTAAGTTGTGGGGCCAAAAACAGGTCATGTAAAATGAAAGAGCATTGTGACATTTAGTGCAGTCTATAATTAAGTAAGCTAGATAGATAGGCTACTAACTGTCCAAGATCATTACAATCAGGACCTTAGCTACGTTTGAGAACATTGAGGTTATTTAAATTCTCTTACAGTTTACATTGCGCTCTTAAAAAAACAAACACATGGTTGATATTTTATTGGCAGTATTTCTAAGCTTAGTATATTTTAATTTGACTACTTGTAGGCAAACACAATACAATATAAATTTAGGATTTGGTTAGCACTATAGAGAAGACATTATACTATTTATGTAGGGAATTAAGATTGACAGAAAACATAATTTAACAGCTAATTATTACAATTTGTTGTTGCAATTTGTTTATTTGTTCAAACTTGTTCTTCTCAGGGATTAAGATAATCAATGACATTAATTCTTCATGCCTCTGAGTAATATCTCTTTTAAAACACATATCATTGCATGACACAAAGATTGTAACAGTCGTGCTGTGTTGCACTGTCAAACACTCACATGCTAGAAGGACTTTGGCCTTGCGGCTGACCAGCATGCCATAGCGATTTTGGGCAGCACAGTCGTACTCGCCCATATCACCGTCGATCCCCTCTCTGCGTTTCTGGAAGCTCTGAATGAACAGCGTGCCGTTCGCCAGCACCCGAACCCGCGGGCTGGTGGGTAAAGGCACCCCGTTTTTACGCCACGTAACCATGATTGGTTCCTCACCCTGGACCCGACAGTCCAGCATGAGCGGGCGTTCTCTCACTGCAATCACATCACTGGGCTCCAGAAGGAAAGACAGCTCTGAGGCCAGACAGCAACCTGCAGACAAGACGAACAGAAACACAAAGAGGGAAAGGCTGTATGAGTACTCATCTGCTTGCTTGAAATTCTAATTGGTTGCACAATCCTGAGGAATATTCAAACTCAGAAATATAATTAGGTTTATGCAATCCCATGAAACCATTGTGAACACTGGAGAAGTTATGGGAGGCCCTATCAAGACACATTGTCCATATCATTACAAATTAAAATGCATTTCATTGAAAGCAAACTAATGAAAGGACGTTCTGGGTAACTTTTGGGAATAGAGTGATCTATGTGTCTATTTGTTGCTAGATAGCTACAGCTAACATACATATAGGCTATAAAATAGAGGTGTTTTATGAGCCAACTCTAGGACCTAAAGTTCAAGGCTGATGTGCAGATACTCTTTAAATGACCTAAAGTTGAAGTCATTTAATGTCTATCTGCACACTTTACAGGTAAAATACAACATCAGACACAGAACTATGAGACTTCATATGAAAAATACTTTACTTTGGCAAAAAGTTCTGATCTGAGAAGGACCTAAGGACAGTCAGGTATTATAAATACTGACACACAGACATGAGACCTGTGGCAACACCATGTTAGGGTCTACTCTACATTGGTTTGTTGCATAAAAACCTGATCTGTACAGTCCAGCAGTCAAAATTATGCGATAAACCAAAAATCTGTGAAAATCGGCTTCTCATTCAGTCCAAACACATCTTAAGAATCCAGTCAGTTCCAGCAAATCCAATGGATGTCATGTAGAACCATGTGGGAAAGCAACCTACAAAGTTTTGTATAAAGCCATATGAAAATTATAGTGGATCATAGAAAATTTTACCTATTTTTCAGCTCAAACCCACAAACAGAGACAATAACACAGGGGGAGGCTTCTTTGTCGGGCAGCAAGTCTCAGGGAACCCTAAAGAAGTGCCGAAAAAACCTCACTCAACACAACAAAATGATTTCATTTGATTGATGGTGCATTTGGTTTTACTGCCTATAACGCTTTGACTGAAGATGAGCCACAATGGAGGCTGAATGCCAGCGAGCCATCCAGCCAGAGAGGGCAACAATAATACCCGAGCTGAGGAGGAGAACACTGGAAGGGTTGCAGGGGTCAAGTTAGGAGCGCCTCCATTGAATCAGAGGCCAATTGTGACAATTGTGTTCTGACTATGCTTATTTACACCCATCCCACAGCAACCTCTGTAAAAGGATCCCGTCAGACACCATGCATCCAAGGGCACCATCTGCCCCTTCTTACGCATTCCCTCCACCCCTCCCATCTCTTCCCGTCCTTTCAGATCCATCTCTGAGGTGACTTTCCCATGCCACCAGAGCTCTCTCCCTTACCCTTGTCCCCTCTCCTCCATGACCTTGGTGACACTCCAAGTCTCCCCCATCTTTTTAGGTGTTAATGTTCTCATATCCAAACAGCCTTGAACCCTTGCAATAGCTCCCTTCATCCCAGCTGTGAAGCAGTAACAATCCACAGTTGCACTTGAACCTGCACAATGCCTTATCAATGTCACTATGGAGTCTTGCATCTGTTCAACCAAATATAGTCTCTCCTTCAACCCAGCTGCCAGCTGTACGAGCAGACACCATCAAGCATCACATCCCACACACAGCTGAACTTGACTTTGGATTGGATTGGTATATTCCTGTTCTCAATGAAGTTCATTTCCACTCTGAAGGCCAGCTAAAGCTAATATGTTAAACAACATCAGTAGACATATCAGTGGGTTTGTGATACGCAAAGCATTGAAATGCTCAAAGCACTGAAAAAATAAATAAAGCATTTCAACAGTTACATGTCTTTCCAGAGTTCTGGCGACTCTATGTGACCCCCAATAACAGGGACACTGATTCTGGAAATAGGTGTTAATCATGCCATTGTTCCTGCAGCGAGCACCACAGATATAAAAATGTAATCACCTTCACTGTATTGGGTTGGACGCAGAAATCTTAGAGACTCAAAATCTCAGGTATCTCAAAACTTGGACAAATAAAACCACAACTATCTAAATGGATGGAAATCTCCTACATGTCACTAGAGCTAAGTCAATAAATATGCATTTTTAAAATTTGGTTCAATTAACCCCTTTAACAATGTCACTACTCCCCACCCTGATTTATGTCCGCTGTGCAAATTAAACAAATCAGTGCAATGATTGATAAAATATCCTCCACAGCAGTTACATTCAACATAACTGCTTTCTGTTGGCTAAACCTGATAAAAGGTATGGACTGAGGTATCATGACATTGCATATACAAATTTTGACATGACACTCTTCAGCTGTAATTCCTCTTGATAACACGCTGATGTCTCCTTGTTGAAAATGCAGTTGATAAAGTGGCTTTGAGGTTCATGTAACAGCTCACCAGATTATAGATTGTTACATATAAAATACAGGCAGGGAGCTCACTCACAGCCTGGAAATACAGCAGAGCTTTTCCCCCTCCCAGTGATCTCTGTCATTGCTTTCACTGATGTGTCACATCAAGAAAATGAGCATCTGTCCTTCTAATGAGAGATCTCCCACCCAGCAGATGCAGCCTGCAAAGAGGATTGTGGGTCTACTGGTCAGCTGTGTCTGGATGGGCTGATAGAGCCCTGCAGCCCCCCTGAGCCTGCCACCCCTCAGGCCTGGTAATGAAATTCAGGGCTCCCAAGGGGGGGACTTGCATTGCATTCTGTGGCCACGGTTATCGAACACATGGTGTGGCAACCTGTGAGGCTTATAAGGCCAGTGTTGATCTCTGATGCAGGAGAGCATATGAATACGGTTGAGGGGGGCAGTGCAGTAGTTTTGGTGAGTCAGGATGTACATAAACAAGGTTATGTCATATAATGACTGATGGTTCATAAAGGACTAACAGATTAACACTGAGTTTCCTGCCTGTTTTCTACTTGACAATCAAATTAACAAATCTAAATAGGAGGCACAAGTTCGAGAACACAGCTCTTAAAACACAAATCTTATGTAAGCTAACATTAGCTAACGTAAGATAATATAGAGCAAAGTGAGGAAACATGAGGCAATACAGTAATAGAATTGAAGGCAATGGAAGGTAATTTAACAGATGTAATTTAAGATTATGTAACCTAGGGACGTTTGTTCAGTGTTTCATGTTTTCATATTGACCAATAAAGCACTCATCGACATGTCCTCATCTAGGAAAAAGGAACTGGTCAGTGCTGCTGCAGCATTTGGTTGAAGAAAAAACAAAATGCTTGTTTGTCAAGAGAATCGATATCGGCGAGCCACTGAGTTGTATCACCAGGCTATGCTAGGGTTTGGTAAGGTGCTGGGGTAGAGCAAAACCCTTTTACAAGGGAGATATATATTTCTCTTCTGAGTTAACAACACCAACAATCTAATGCAATCCAAAACAACAATCTTGCAATCTTTTCAATCAAGTTTTTGTTGAATATGTATCAGAGAGTTGTAAATTATACTCTTTGGTCATTTTTAGGCTTGAGTGAAAGAAATAGCAACATCTTCTAGTACAATGCAGTCCAATGGAACGCTACCTCACACTACAGCTTCAGAAATGACCTTCAAGTTGAACTGACACCTCTCTCAACAAACAATAATTAGGATTATCTTCATAAAGGTAAGGTTTATTGAAGGGCTGTTGGATAGGATTGATCAGGTGTACCAAATAAGCTGTAACTCAATAGCAGTGTTGAGTTATAACTGATATTTGTGTCTTGACACACTGGCGTTGGGATTAATCCCTTGTCTTGTTTCGAGATTGAAGGCTCAAATCCAGAGAGACTCTCTGCATCAAGATGAATGATAATGATGATATAAAGACTAAAGGATGTTGGACAACAACCTTTTCAAGCAACCCCATACTGGAGGAGTTAAGTGTAGTCTACGTAAGCTCCGACAAACTGCACCTGCATGAGGTGTGATTAAGTGCATAGCATTAGCAACTGGACCATTTTCAATATAGGGATGGCTATAATGAGATTTTCTAAGGGAGGGGTAGTCCAGCAACCCCCACACAAGCACCCTGTGCTTATAACCCCGAGCTCCTCTGGGGTCATGGGAGAGTCAGAGGTAAGGGGGATGGATGTGTAGATGAGGTTGGGGGGGGGGCAGCTTGTGTCCAGCCTGAGCTACTCTCCCAGCCCTCCACCGCTATTGTTTAGCAGGGCTGCTGCCCCTGAACTTCACCGATTTCTGTCAACCCCCCATAAAAAAAACAGAGGAAGAGAAGGGACTCCATCATTTGCCTTTATCCTTTCTCCCCCAGGCCAGACATCTCTGTTTGAAAGGCTCCCTTGGAGGGCTGCATGTATTCTAGCCAGGAATCACAAGTAGAATGAGGAATATTCTCGATTCATCCTTGACAAGGGTTCAGATTGGGGATAAGAATAAGAGTTAAATCTTTATGGATTTACTGCAAATGTCTGCAGACCATCACAGCTGTTTTATAATTGATTTAAATATTAACAAATCAGAGCACCTTTAAATTTTGTAAGATATGCAGTATTATACTGTATGTAATATTCCCCTTGCCCCTGACCTCTTTTTCTGTTACATCTGTTTCAGAAGAGGGAGCAGTTTAAACAATGAATGTGCAGTTGAAGGTCTGGGCTGGAAGATGGGAATGGCTGGGCAGACAAGAAACCCATTGCCCCAGGGCTTCCTCCTTTGTCCTCCTAATGGGAGAAAAACTCTCTTTGCTCAGAGTCAGCTTTGCTACACAAACTGTTGTTGCAGGAGGTCTTCCCAGGTCTTTTGTTTAAGCCAACTGATGGTCATTTGTTAGGTGTCATATGCCAAGTTCAATGTCTAAACACAGTCTTTCTGAGAGAGAAAATGGAATTTCTTCATTCAGCCAGCTCAGTGTGGTCAAAATTGGTGTTCCAACCTGAGGGGTTTGAAGTTTTTAATAGTAGTGGTGATGCAATACATGACCTTTGGTACTAATATCAAAACACTATTTTCCGTGCCTGACTTTGAGAAATATAAAACCGTTTTCTACAAAGTAAAAAAAAATTGGATAAACATTGCAAAGTTTTGATTGAAATCAGGAACTATCTCACCAAACAATAAATAAGATAATGAATATGCCAGCTTTCTGGAGCTACTTGGCAGTTTTTGACATGTTATGCTCACACATATCAGTTCAAACCTGTAACAAAGATATACTGAGGTTTGGTACCCAGTCCTATTCAAACTGTTATCACAGAACTTCATTTTCTAAATATTCTGTATGTGAAACCTACACCATTTCTACCATACTGTATGTTAGAGAAGAGTGAGTGGGACTGTTTAGTTTAGTGTGGGAGCAGGCTTTTTACAGCACATATCTCACTTTCCTAGCTTACCCATACACAAACTGATATTGGCCCCATGGGCCCCAGGGCCCAGAAGTCCCATCTGCATTTGGAGGTTGTTTTATAATGGTCAGTGCAGATTTAAAGAGCCTGACCAAAAACAGTGTCCCCACCAGCCAGGTGGATCAATAAGCAATAATCTCTAATGTGATGGAGAGGGGGCCTCTTTGTTTGTCCTGCAGTTTTAATCAACGAAGTGTCAGCTTACAGAGTGGGTGCACCAACTCCTATTGGGGAAATGATCAAAAACCAAAATACAGGCAGGACACTCAGTCCTGACAAAACACAAGACTCTCAGTGTGAAGTGAGCAGCCAGGTGATGCAGGTGAACAGTGAAAGCACTGCTGGACAAATGGGAATCTAATAGGACAATAATAGTAGTCAAGGAAGATAGCTATATAGGCTCCTATGTCATTGCTATGAATTATAGAGGACAGATGACTTTTCCAGTTAAAATTCCAAATTACAACTTGGAAAGTCTACACAGTGTAAAGTCTAATGGGATAAATAAAAGGGATTGAATGAAAATAAGGAATCATTCCAACAAGCAAAACCTGTTTCAGAGTTCATACCTGCACCTGACCATTGCTATAAGACAGACTTGACGCTGAGTGACAGTGCTGAAAACAGGCCTGCTCCTCAGACATCTAATCTGTGTTTCGTACCCATCACCAGCAGCACTCTGGGAGCTGCCTAGTACAACCCAGTGTTCAGCACTGGAACCAGCTGGAAATGTACTGGTTATGATAACTATAACTAAGAGGCTGATGACCGGCTTTGGATTTATATTTAGTGCATATTCATCTGGTCGAACTGTCAACCAGATGACAAAAGATGCTTAGTTATGTTTTTAATGTCAACCGCTCAGTGGCACTGGACATATTCTGTGCCATTAGCACTCAAAGTTTCAAAGGAATAAAAAGCATTAAGGATTAAGAAGTTAACTAGCCTCTCATAAAAATTCACAAAGCAGTGTATGATTGTTGACACCTCATACTGTACAGTCAGGTCAGTGTTGGATAAAGGCATTCTACAGAAAGTCCCAGAAGCCTCATAATTGTACCTTTACTTAGTTCAAATCCTGTTAGCATTAGCCTAAGTTCTCTACATATTGAGATGTTAGCCTCTTTTTCTATCACAATGCAGGAAACCGGGACCACCACAGGCTCTTTGTGTCCCTGCTGTGGATTAAACCGAGGGGTGTGAGAACCCCTAACACTGGAGGGCTGTTAAGGACACGGTCATGGGCAGCTGTAGGGGGATTACCTTTTACACATATATCTTTAGTAAGGTCTCAATCTGAGCACAGACTGGGGGCAGTGTTATGGAGATGAGGGTGTGAGGGTCAGGTCACTGAAGGCTGTGGACTTGGGGCAGCCTATTGTGTCTGTACCCCATCCCCCCACCCCACTCCACAGACTGCTCCACTGACCAGGACGACCTAGAACCCTGCTCCCTCCTAAAGGTCAGAGGTCACTGACTCTAACCCCCTACTCTGTGGTCTGAGCTAAACACAGCCTCCTACACCGTCTGCACTGCTCCCATTCTCATGCAAAACTGCAGGGTTTTTTTTCTCAATACATTTTTTTTGTTCCCATCTACAACTTTGTGGGTTATTTCGAAGGTTCATCATGTGATGCCTGTGTCTGAAAAACAATTGGGACATTAAGATAACTTGACTTGAAATGCTTGAATGCTTTCTGTAAAATGCTGTTTTTTTATGTTTGGAGATGAATACATGAGTAGATTAATACTGGGCACAGAAATGAATTCTGGGTGCAGAATATGTATTTTTTGGGGGGGCCCCACAGTAATATATCAAAAAACATATGCTGATTAAAACTTAAAAAATGAGATCAAACAGTTTGATTTCAATTTGAACAATTTGAACTCAAGGTCCATTTACTAACTATTTCTGGGGCTTTCAACTGAACTTGTCAGTGGACCTTGAGCTATTATGTTTATTTATTTATTTGTACAACTACTGTTGTACTGTTGTTACTGCTGTAGTAAGTTCAAGAATGAACCAATAATTAAATCTTATAATCTATGCATATCAATATTTTTTTTTAGAGTTATTTAGAGGAGAACCTCTGCCCTCCATCCCTCAAATAAATGTCCATTCAATACCCTTCTGCTTCCACTGTTTTTGGTATGAAGAAAGTGACTCGATGGCCAGTCAATATGCATAATTAATTCTAAGAGAAGTTATTCAAAATTTTCAATATAACACCTTTAATTACTATGAGGCATGTTTGCATTCATATTAAATGTTCATTGAAATTGCACTTTGACAATGGTTGTATCCCAATATTTACAGTCACTTTGCATATTGTGCATAATTGTGCAGGGGATCAGTGAAAATCAATCCACATTTATGTTGATATTGACAAGAGCTTCCAGTCATTGGACTGAGAGCAACTGATCATTCACTCCTCGTGTGCAACACCTGGATTAATAAATGAGGACAGAGCAAGAGCCTGTTTCTCCTATTCACAAAAATTCAAGTACCTTAAAAAAGCAGTGAAGATGGACCAATGCTGGTGGAACATGGATCTTGTTAAACTTACTGACATTACTGACAGGTTCAAGAGTGAAGCTGTTATGATGATGATTATGGATTTCAGTAGGCTATAGAAACTGGATAATTGATAAGTTCAGGTGCCATACATATAACTTCCAGTTTACTAAAAGTCAAAGTCAAAGCAACTAAACAGTATGGGCTGTAGTCGCATCCTCTAAGCTCTGGACTTGGTAAGGTTCTCCCAGTTCTCATCCTGCACTCTCCAACAGCTGAACCAAGCTACCGTATTGAAGTTTAAAGTTACTGCACTGTACTTACTCAAACAGCAGAAAGCTGCCAGGCAGGTGAGAAAGACTCCTGGTTTCATTTTGGTTTCTTCGCTCCAGCCTCTTTGACGTCAAAGCTTCTGACCATTAAAGCACTCCAAAATCAATTAGAAAAAAAGTAATCCAAATGCAAATGTGTCTTTTTCTGTATCCTCCTACTGTGTATCTTCTTTGGTGATAAAGCTAAAAATTGGTATTGTTTTTTATTAAAGCATTGCTATTCTTTAGTTTCCCTGGTCCAGTGTTTGGCCCATGGAAGGCTACTGGTCATGTCCAAAGCCACTCTGAGAATAGTGCGAGGATGACACCTTAGGCTGGACAGTGCTCATTAGCTATTCAGCCTCATTGTCAGTGAATGGACATTGATAAAGTGGCTCTCACTGGCCACTGCAGGTTGGTCTCCTATGAACCAATCGCAGCCGTGGGGTGATGGAGGGGTGGCGGCTAAGCCTGGGAGGTATGATTGATATTCATTTAAACAAGGGGCTGCTGGCCACTCGCTCTGCCCCGCCCCACCCCTGCCTGATGGGCCAGCTGTGGCCTGAGCTGGACACACACCTCCCAGTCTGGCTGAAGGAGGACACAAAGCAGATTTTCATTAAAATAAATAAATGAGGAAGCCATTATCAGACAGAGAACATTCAGAATTCAAATAGAGAAAAACTCTCAGGTACACTGCAGACTGTTTTTTGGATAGGGACACAGTTTCTTTTGCTTTTGCTGTACTCCAAAAAGAAAACAGCCACTATTGCATATTTGAAGAGTTGCATTTAAACTGTAAGGGTTTTTGAAGGTGTTCACTTCCAAGTGAACAGTGGAGAACTTTTTTTTTATACCAACCCAGCATCATAGTGCTCAAGTGTGTCATTTGTGTAGTGAGGTGGAAAGTTTGGGTGTAGAAGTCAGGGTAAACTGATGGGTGTGCAATGCATCTGGTTTTGATGTAGGAGACTGGTGTTTGCGTCCTGTCACAAACCTTAACTGATACAGTAGATATGGCCACTCTCAATCCTGGGAAAGAATTCAGTGCACTGGCCATCACCATTCTATGGAAGCCCATTTCCATATGCCAGTAAAAGAAAAAAAAAGATGAAAACTTAGCCTTGATAATAAAAAATATGAAATGAAATGAAATAAATCGTTCTGAAGTTACCTTCAGTAAGAAAATTAATGACATATTGCTGCTGATAATGAATGTTGTATTTGCTTAGGTAATGTTTTCAAACTAGTGAAACATATATCGTGCATTTGGAACAACGGTAGTTATGTCAACATAACAGTTAATGAAATACCCCTGTTATTACAAATATAAAGAGGTGTAAATAAGCAGTCTTAGCATATTTGCAACAGCAAAATGCAATTTCTTTTGGTAACCTTCTGTGCAGCTCACTAATGTTCACACGTTATAGAGTGAACCTGATGTAAAGTGGTGTGTGTGTGTGTGTGCGTGTGTGTGTGTGTGCGCGTGCGTGCGCATGTGTGTGTTATGGAGGTTAGATGAATAGCAAATGCTTTCAAGTTTCAACAAACACAAGTTGTAAATGTATCAAATAGAACACAGACAGTTAGATTCCTCCATTTTTCTCTCATATCCCAAATTACCCTTGACATTACCACATTTGATTAATTTAATAACCATAACAGAATGTTGTCAGAAATAATAATAATAATGATAATGAAAATCATCAGTATCAAAATGTAACATTTTATTTTTATTGACTCTACCTTCAGTCTCACTCATTGTCTCCGAAAGTCGTCCTCCAGTGGGCAACAGGGCAGGGCCATGTTCCTGTCCTGCAGGAAGAAAAGAAAAACTTTAAAGTCCATGTGAAATTTAATCATCACTGCCATACAGATTTTGGGGAACATAAAACATGCTATGAGGTTTTGTAGTTAAACAAACGGTTTGGTAGTGAATCAAACTGATTAACCCTAACCTAATGTACAATCATGTTGTTGTTGTTTTTTTTAATCAATTCAGTAGTTGAAGTTTAAGAATGTCATGTCAGTCATGTCAAATGTTTTAAGAATGAAAATAAAGAACTTTATATAAATAAAAAAATGTTTCTTAAATGTTACAAAGTTTGCATTTCTAAATGTATATTGCACAGCAGTAGGTGCTCAGACTTACCAGTTGCTCACTGAAACATTTGGAGACAATGACAGTAAATGTCTATACCATGACACTCAGATGGGCCTGTAGGGTCCACAGCAGCTTGAAGCTCTGCCATGGCTTGTGCATTTAGGGGGGTGGGAAATTCTGGGATAACAACCCCAGACTCCGGATTGGACTTGTAAAAGTCAAGGGCACTCTCCCGGTCTATGCTGAGTTCTTGCAGATCCTTGGATTCAAATAGCAGTTTAAATTGAGCATCATTTTACAGTGCAATATTAAAGAATGTACAGGTTAAACCAATATATTTGACACAGAAAATGTAATAAAAGTAAGTGTGCACCTCAACATTGTCATCCTCATCAGTGCTGTTCTGCAGCAGGCCCAAATGCCACAACTGCTGAGGGGTCATGTTTCCCCCTGTGCGCAGTGGGTGATGGTTCCAGCCCTCAGTGAAGGTTTGAAGGTCACTGCGGAGACGGGGTAGAAAGACAAAGTGCACCACGAAGATGTGCAGCGTGTTTGAGATGTCTAGCAGTCCGTCATCTTCAAGACTGTGCCGGATGTCATAATATTTGTCACTGCAGTCCACACATCCTGCCACAGCCTTTCAATTCTATCGAGGAAAAAATGATAAAGTCAGTCAGGGGTAATGGCATGACACATCTATTGTATTGGAGATGATTCAATTAGTAGTTCAGCTACATCAGAGGCGTAAATTCTTTATCCAGGTTAAGCATGACTTCAAAAGCTGAACTAAATCCATCAGCTTATTGTAAAATCTGTTCAGAAAGTGATCTTATAGTTGATCTGTATATTTATGTAAATCATTTGGTAATCACGTCAGTGCAGGTATTTTTTAATGATTAATAGGTCAAAAGCTGTTAAAGCTGCTGTACTCTGTATTTTGTCACTTCATTAAGTAATTTAAGTTCATTGAAATATGCAACAGCAATCACACAGTAATAAACCTAAATCATAACTGTACAACATGCCTCCTTTTCATCCCGTCTCTACCTGTTAGTCATTATTCATAACATGTGGTTGATTTGCATTATAATAACACTAATAATGCCTTGGAGTTATTTCTTTGTGTGCACTTTGTGACACCAAAGAACATAAATGTACACATCAGAGGGAGTTTGATTTCCCCACATGGGACCTGATGATGCGCTCATGACGCAGGATGACAATCACCGAAACCACCCAATCAGCGAGTTACCTGTCAGTCTGTATAATTTCATGTTTACTCCTCTTGGTTTGTTTGTAAAAAAGTCCCAGAGAACTGCAGGTCTGCTGCAACTCTCAGTTCTTTGAACTCCAACCTGAAGACTTTTCTGTTTGCCACTGCTTTTTATTAAATCAAAGAATTGCCCATTTCTTACACTGCACTGTAACTATTACTCTTCTATTTCTTTTCTTTTTTTTCATCTTATTCAATTTTCTTTATTTTTTATTTTCTATTCTAAGTCTTTAAAATTTCTATCTAAATGTTTTTGTTGTCTTATGTTGCTTTTACACTTGTCTTGATGCCTACTATATTTTATGTAAAGCACTTTGAATTGCCACGTTGTTGAAATGTGCTATACAAAATATCTGTCTTGCCTTCAGTGATACACTCTTGGGATGTCTCACCTATATATATATTATCACATGGACACTGTATTTTTGGAGTTTCTTTAAATATAGACAACATTTTTTGTTTTACAGGTAAAGTCCTTAATGTTGATGGTCTTTCCATTTGTTGGGTGGTCAAAAGATTTAATATTCTTGGTATACTGGCAATTTATGCAGGCTCCACACTTAAAGTTGCCTTGAAGAGGTTTAGCTGGGAGTTTATTGTGTAGAACTTCAGAATGCTGACATCCTCTAACAACCCTGTCCGTAATGTTTTTTCTTTCTTTTAAAAGCTACCATTGGTAGATCCTTAAAGGCTCCTTGTAAGGATGGGTCATTTTGAAGACTGTACCAAAGTTTAAAATGATGTCCTTGATATTTTAATTACAGGGATGAATTTAATTAAGTAAATAATGGGACATTTCTTCTTTAATTTGTTCATACTGTAATGGCATATCGTTGAAAAAGGAATAATTTCACTTCAGATCAAAGGAGAACAAATAAACTAGAAAAACGGAAGAGGATGTTCTCACTAGTCTGGTGTTAGAAGTGCAATTTGTAAAATATAGCCAAAAATTTGAAGGTACCACCAAAAATATAGTGGGCAGCATATCACCAGAGTAACCACCAACTGCTGTCACTATACCGTCTGCTGTAAGTTAGTTATAATGGGCTGTGTTATTATCTTTGGTTGTAGCATTCGTTAGTTAGTGACTGTTAGCTTAGCAGTGGAGCTGGTGGCCCTACATCTGCCTATATCGCAACCTCCTATCACAGGCAAAGTCACAGAGGGCAGTGGAGCTCAGCTCAACCAGGCTCTGCAGCCAGAACACAGTTGAAAATGAAATTGGGAACAGTTACAGCCTCTGAGACTGGTGCAGGCCAGTTTGGTGCCAGGCTCACAGTACGGAGGTGATTTACAGCGGCTCTGACGAGAACAGAACACAGCAGGTGGGTACAGGAGAGAGGTGAAATCGCAGTACAGTGAGATAGAATCGGCTATCAGCAGTGACCGAAAACGTGCAACGAGTGTAGTAATAGAATATTTTCTCATCTTACCCTGTGAATTGAGGATTTACTTTGGGAAAACCAGACGTGATTGTGAAAAGACAAATCAAGATGGTTTTGGTGAGTTTAATTTTATTTCTTGTTTGAATGAAGTTTGTTTTACGATGAGTTAACGAGGCAATTAAGCTTGTCCTATTCTGTAAAGAGAGAAACTTGAATTCAGAAGGTGTACGGTTGTTTATTTATTTTTGTTTATTTTATTTTTTTGTTTAGTGAGGAAAATAGGTGTAAGAATACTTCCTTTTTTGACATTTTGTGAGTTTGTTTTGTTTACTTATTAGACTAAACACTAAGAGAGCTTGTGAAACTTGGCAAACTTTCCGTTCGTATATATCTCCCAGCTGAAACTATGGGGGGCTATTGGACTACTGCCTCTAGAAAAAGGGGTATTATTAGACAGGAAGGGCTGGCATTGTAAGCATGCTAACTTCAGTAGATATCTCCAATACAGTGCAGAGATGTAGTAGCGGTTGCTGGCTTTTAAGCTGGGGTGCCAGTCAGACTCTTTATGTGACAAAAGGAAATTTGCAATAAATCATCAGCAGCCCTATAAAGGAATTTATATAAATACCAACCCCTTTCTGTACACACAAAATACATAAGCAAGCAAGAACACAACACAACAAAAGAAGCACACAACTGGGCAAATTTCACTTCTCCCCACAGTGTATTATACAAAACAGTGACAATCCAAAAAAGGAGCAAACTTAATAACCATACAACCCCGCCCGTGAGTCAATGTCTCAGTCAAAATACTATGTACATGTAATACTATGTCCTGCTCAGTGGAGACTGTCTTAATTAGTTCTCAGCAGACTGTCTTTTCCAGTTTTAGTCAGAGTGATACTTCCTGTTCGTGTCACAGCTGTACTTGTTTGGGGCCGGAAACTCCAGTGGCTATTGCCAACATGAATGAGGTGGGGATGATCCAAGCTGTAAGGATGGGCAACCTAACAACAATGTCAACACTGCTGTTTCTTTAGATCCTGTTGATAATGTTATTTCTGGAACGTTTTCAACTAAAATTATGGCCATATTTTACAAACTGTCGGTCAAAGTCTTTGATGGTAGTCTACAAAACTTGATATTCTCTCTGTTAGACTTTCAATTCCAGAAACAATAGGTCTACCAGGTGGTTGTGGGGTTTTGCTAATTTTTGGTAAAACATATATGAAGGCTTTTAAAGGAAACTCATTGATAAAAATGTTGACTCCTTTTGAGAAATATCACCATCAAGAAAACCCTCTTCAAGAAATATTTGTAGTTCTTGAAGGTATTCAATGGTCAGGCCACATTTCAGCTTTTTGTAAAAGAGTGTATTTTCAAGTTGTCTAAGTACTTAACTGCCATAATTGCACTTATAAATGCAGAAATTGCCCCCTTTATCAGCAGCTTTAATGACAATGGACTTCTTACTCTCAAGTTCAGACAATGCTTTCTGTTGATTTTTTTAATCAAATCTTGGAGTTGCATCTTTTATAAATGGTTTTCAAATTCCATTTCTACAAGTCTACAATATGTCTCTGTAAATGATTTCTTTTCTTAGGTGGAAAAAAATAACTTTAAATTTTAAAAGTATTTTCTCAATTGTTTTGAGTTTTAAGATGCATAATTTTTCATGAAAAATTATTTTTGTCTTACAGGTCTGAGAAATGTATGTAAGTCAAATTGACCTACAGATGGGGTTGGAACAAAGGAAAGACCTTTATTGGGTGAACACAGCAGCAATAGCGTAGCTTGGTAGCTTTGAGCTAGGTGGGGAAGTTTCAGTAACCGGTTTGCCTGAACTCCACCAACGCTCCAATTATTTGTCCATTTTGGGATTAGCCAGGAGTTAGATAGTGACGGCCAAAGCCGCCCACATTGAGATTCAATACGGCTCTTCAGAAACCTTTGAGTGACGTCAGGTTTGCTCTGTCCACTCTTGGCCTGAAGATAGCTACCACTGTGGTTGCGACAATAATCCAGTGACAAAGTACTGTGAGCTGATGAGAAGCTGGTGGGCAACCCTGGAGAGATGATGTGTCAATTGCGGACAGGTGTGCAGCATGAGGAAAACCAGGGGCCAGTTAACTGAGGAAGGTAGACCACACGCAGGCCAAAACAGACAGAGAGGGTATGTCATTTCCCTTATTTGATATTTCCTCACTCCTCGTGTGAACAGGAAATCTTTCAGATTCGGCATCTTGCGCGCCGTCCCAGAGCTCTTATTTCTACTCCGAGGAGCGAGGAGGGATCTCTGAGGAGCCATGAGCGAGGATACATGGGAGCAGCCTTCACAAAAGTCTTTTGTTGACTGACACGCCCCCTTAATGGATATCAGCTATTGATTGGATGCTGCAGCTGATCGAACTATGTTATCATAATGGAGTGATGCTGGTTAACAGATGAATTACTGCCAAATTTTATAGTGAGTCTGGATGATAAAAGGAGTACAAAAAACTTTCATTAATTTATTAGAAAGTTTTTTTGAGGTCATCCCCGAATCATCATACCATTAATCATTAATCTCCAGTCTGCCCTTGCCGAGCCAGATACAGTAGACACACTACTCACCAAAGAAGTCTACGACAGTTTCATGATAGGCCCATATACTAGCCCTCCCTTTCACATCTACCGCATCATCCCCATTGGCATCACAACTAGGAAATACTCCAGCAAGAAAAGACTCATAATAGACCTCTCCTCTCCCCACGGCACCTCTACACCAAACATCAACAACTTCATCCCCAGTCGAGACTTTTCCATGCATTACACAACCATCACCAACGCCATCAACCTCATTCGGCTCGCTGACCACGGCACCTGGTTAGCTAAAGCGGACATAACTAGCGCCTTCAAAGTTCTGCCCATCCATCCAGACTTCTGGAAGTTCTTCAGTGTTTTCTGGAAAGGTTCGTATTATTTTGCTGTTTGGCTCACCTTCGGGTGTAAGAGCAGTCCTAAAATTTTAGATTCCCTTTCTGAAGCACTCTGCTGGATTCTACTCAACAACCACAAACTTCCATACGTCATTCACCTTCTGGACGACTTCCTCACTGTCACACCATCATCCTCACCTCCATCGCACGGACTCTCCACCCTCAAGTACCCCTTTCTTGAGCTTGGTGTTCCCCTTTCCCCGGAAAAAACAGTAGGACCCAGTACATCTCTTGAATTCCTTGACATCACCCTGATTCAGTCATCTTTCAAGCCTCCCTCCCAACCGAGAAACTCCACCACATCTCCTTGTACATTTCAAATTTCCTCCTTGCTCAGCAATGCACCAAACATCAGCTTCTCTCCCTGCTTGGACACCTCAAACCTCTGCGACTGTGGCGCGACTTTCTTTCATCCTGGAGCGGCATTTCCGTCTTCTATGATGACTACATTACTCAGTCCGAAGACATTCAGCTGTACACTGATGCAGCACCCTCCATCGGCTTTGGAGGTTACTATGGTGGTAAATGGTTCGCCTCAGATTGGCCTCCAGAACTGTTCTCATTCTCTCCTTCCTCCGCCCTCTATGAACTGTATCCGTATCCCATCGTCATCGCTGCCCTTCTTTGGGGGCACGAGTGGTCCCAAAAAGTCATCTCTATTCATTCAGACAACCTCACTGCCGCCAATATCATAAAGGTCGCTCTCAATCACTTGATGAATCATGAAGTTCAACCTCAGACTTAATCTTAATCTCAGCACAACACCAATTCATTATCCGCTCCGCTCACATCCCAGGCTACAAAAATTCCATAGCTGACTCTCTCCCATTTCTCTTTTCAGAAATTCAAATCCTTTGCACCTGACTCAGATCCTCATCCGACACCGGTCCCTCCATTTTCAGCCACCATCTTCACCTGAAACCCCAGCTCCTCTACCTAGTCATCGCTTCACAACAAGAAATCTTAAACAGTCTCTCTCCAAAAACCATTTCATCATACCATTCCGGATAGTGTGCTTTCAAATCTTTCCATACCGCCTACAACCTACCATTTCCTTCCACTGATATTATGACATTAAGTAGCTTTATCACCCACTCCCAATCAGTTCTTAAAATCAGAACCTCCACCATCCAAGTTTACCTCAGTGGCATCAACTTCATCAAACTGCTTTCTGGAGCTCCTACCCCTTCCATTTCTGACCCTCACGTCAACATGCTAATCAAAGGCCTTCATAAGACAGAACCTCAGCTTCGTTCAAAATGCTTACCACTGACGGCAGACCTCCTCATCCGATCCATCCAAACCATCCGTGCAGGGTACTCAACCCCATCCGTCAACTCGACCCTCAAATGTATGTTCCTCCTCACATTCTTTAGTTTCCTTTGATGTTCATAGTTCACCTCCACCTCATCCACCTATGACCCGTCATTGCATGCAAGCCTCTCCAACATTTCCATTCACTCCCAAGACACCCTCAGATTCAACTGTAAAAGAATCAAAACAGACCAGCTCAGCCTCTCTCAACCTATTTTTCTCTTCCATCTTAACTCATATACCAGCCCTAAATAAACCGGAGACTATCCCAATATTGCCTCCCCACAAGACCCACTCTTTGTCACAGAAACTTCCACCATCATCTTCGCCAAGTCCTTTACAAATCAGTGATTTCTCCTGAACTATAGTCCGGTCACTTGTTCTGCATCGGAGCTGCTTCAACCTCTTCTAGACAAGGAATTCCAGACAACATCATCAAAGTTCTTGGCTGTTGGTCTTCCCAAGCTTATCACAGCTACATCCACAGCCGCCTCAGCTATATCAAACGAGTGCATTCTCACATCGTCCTGTAAACCTCTTTGAGGGATGATGAAGCGCTCAGCTCATCGAGACGTGCCCCCACCCTAAGTCTCTACCCCGGGTTCCTCAATGCATCATTCACATCACGATTACGTTCGACCCTTTCATCCCTCTGCAAACGATCTTCTCTCCTTCCATCCTAACCCCTTACCCTTAATCATCCTACCGAATTTGACCCTCGTCCCATATACTCTAAATCCCAAGCTATTCCAAATAAACTACTTTAATACTAACCTATGGTGTGGTCTTTGTTAGTGAAAGGAAGCTATTCTAACTAAGACCTTAACTAATCTAACCACCTGTGCCCCGCTAATTCAACCACCTGTGCCTCGATTATACAATCAACCACGCAGACCTATATAGCTGAGTCTAACCCCTTCCTCGTCTGTTCATCTCAAGTTCTCAAGCTACATTTGATGGAAGGAAGGAAGGTAGACATGAGATTTCAGTTCAGAGTTTCAGTGTACTGTAGTGACTAAGCCTAAAATTAAAGCCACTGAGGGGCTGCATAGAGAGGCTAATAATTGATGCACTCACCGTAGCACTGCTTAGTAGTGTCTAGTGAAATTACAGAGTCCGTCATCCGCTTTTTGTCTTTGGCGGAATATTTATTTTTAATATAATTATCTGATCTTTTAGAATTAATCTGCTGTTTCTAATCTCCTGCAGGATTAAATAAAAGCTGCAAAAAAATCACATTAATTTGGATTTAAACATATAATTTCCGACAAATCCTTCACAATAAAGCCCCCCTGCTATTGTGTTATTTAAAGGCTTATGAAGCTGCAAAATCAGGAAATGTTGGGTTTTCCTGATTTGTAACTCAACACGACAGCTCCTGCTGAAAGTGAACATGATGAAACAGAAAAAATAAAGCAGATATCTGAAAGTACAAACATGGCTGCAGGAGAGAAACAACTTCAAACCACAGATATTCAGTTACAAGCAACAAAAGTACTGAGAGCTGTACGCACAGAGACTCTTAAAAACGCCTTTCTCTGAGATTATTGGGTTTCTCTTATTCATCTAAACTAGTCTTGTGATGTGTCTGACATCCCTCTTGCTAGAAGAAATAAGATACGATTTTATCACACTGGCAATGATTGCTGCTAATAAATGCATTGCTTTGTTATGGAAAAGTGCTGATCCTCCTGCTGTTTACATGTGGCTTAAAGAAGTTTGCTCATACATGACATCCGAAAAAATTATGTTTAATCTTAAAAGAAAACCACATCTATTTGATAAATGCTTTTCAGATTTTAGGAACTACATGGGTAATATTTCACAGTCTGTTGTTGGCTGAAGAAGTGGTAGTGTTGTCATTTGCACATGTGTATCTAAGCAGAATGTGTGATAGCTTTATGTTAATCTCATTAATTTTATTACATGTGCCTTCTTTCTCCCTCTCCATTATCTGACACTAATGATTTTATTATGGCCCCTGTCTCGGGGTGGGCTGGACTGGTCTTGTGGGAATATACATCCCACCCCCCCCCTCCTTTTTTTAAAAAAATTTAATTTTCAGCATTCCAATTTTGTGTATTATCCTGTAGACTGCCCTGTGTTTGAAAATAAATAAATCAATCAATAAATATATTGATTAAAAAAAAAAACTTTCTCTCTGGTCTCCTGCACAGACATGAGTTGAGCTTTTTTGAGGGGAAGAAGGGGGGTTGTCACGGGTTGACTGCAGTTGGCAGTTGTCATTGCAGGCAGCATGTTCCACACACTAATGAGGGCAGGAGAGGGTGTTACTTGTTGAGATTTCCTTGATTAGTACATTTTTGATTAATCAGCTTTCTCAGACATCAATCTAGTACCATGTAAACATGACATGGCTCAACTGCAAAGAAAATATAACATTCTGGTCACTCCATGGTGTTTTTTTCCTTGTTTTTTTAAGTGTACAAGTGTCACTGCAGGCTTGGCATCTGCTCATGGGCTTTACAGCACCTCCTCCCACAAAATTACTTCATTACTTCAATCACATAGCAGAAATACAGAGCTGTGTCCATCCATCCGTCAATATCTACATATTTGATTTTCTTGTGTTTCTCATGTTAGGAATATTCTAGGGAGCATAAATATCTACAGTTAATTTCATGGAAGTCCAGCATATCACAACACTTTTTAAGATAACTTGGACAAAGACACTGTGTTGACCAACTACTGCCGCTTGTGGTGCAGTCGACTGTACCTTGATTTAAATGTTTACAGGAAGATACTTAAAAAGCCTCAAAGTAGGCAAGAGGTAAAGATTTGTGTACAATGTTTGGGAAAATTTAAAGCTTTCTGTGATCTCTGGGGCAATCTTTTATTGGGACAACCTGTTGTTTTTACAACTGTTTTCCTTTACTGGACTTGTGTTGTGTGAACTACAGCAGCAGAGGGCAGTGTGTCCATTCAGTTGTCTAAGCTACAGAAGGTCCATGGATTTTGTGTTGTCTTTTTTTCTGCATTTATTTTTATTTGCACAAGCTGAAATCTAACACAGAAAAACAAGAACGAGAAAAGGACAAAAAAAACAACAGAAAAAGTAAAACAGAAAAACATGTCACACTCAGGAAATACAGGATTAGGCCCAAAATGCAGACGATGAAGGCTGAGCTGGTGCAGATCAGTGAATCAGTGATTTATTAACACAAATTATGAGTGCAGACCAGCAGTGTTTTCTCTCTGTTACCTGTTTAACAAACACCTGCTCATGAACAACAAGCTGCAGTCTGTATTTATACTGAGTCCTGCTCAGAGGAACAGGAACCATTTCTA
>JBBPCS010031482.1:0-22395 GCA_037974645.1 Hollardia meadi
CACACACACACACACACACACACACACACACACACACACACACACACACACACACACACACACACACACACTCTCTTTCCCCTGCAAGCTTTTCAATTAGGTAATTACGGTGGCGCTGAATAGAGCCTGCATGGACACTGGAGCTCTATTGTAGAAGCACCTGTCCCCCCATAGACAGCAATTACCTGCCAGGCTGGAGGGGAGTTTCAGGCTATTGTCTGTGTGCATATATTTGTGTGTGTTTCTGTAAGTGTGTGTGTGAAACAGTGACTGTCTGTACTTTATATGCATTTAAGCAGGTGTGTTTGTGTTCACTGCACACATATTTCAGTGCTAAAAGGTCTCTTTTTGTGTGCGTGTCAGAGCTGACACCATGCAAGAAGAGGTTGTACTCAATTTTCGGTGGTAGTAATGGAGAGAAATTTAGGAAGTTCCCGAAAAGACAATATCAAACTCAAATATGTGGATTGTGTGTGTTAAATGTCAGCAATGCATTCAGGCTATGTGAGCGGCGAGACGTGGGAGCAGATTTTGCCTGGAGGGTGGAGGAGTTTAGATACTGCAATACGTTCACCACGTTGTTAAACACTTTGATAACATTTTAATCGCTGCTATGGAGCCCACCGGGGTGGGTTCTCATAAAGAAAGTGGAGAGGAGCAAAGAGAAGAACTGGAGGAATTTCTAAACTCTGTAAAAAGCTGCCGCTCCAGTTCGCTTATATCTGGCCACACAGACAGTGCTCAACAAAATAGTTAAAAAGTCATGGAAGTATTAGAAAAGTAGATTCAACTTCATCCAACATCACACACAATGACGACATGAAATTAAATCATAGAAAACCCAGACGATTAACTAACAAATGTAGCTAGTAATTTGCAGTTGAAGGTCCCCTGTGGAGTTTTGTTTAATTCAGTGTTTCTCAAAGTGTGTATTCTTGAGGACAAATGTGTTGAATGCATTTCCTTCGTCTTAAACTATTTGAAACCTACATCTGAATGGCACTGCTTCTGTTTGTTTCCACCACCAACTGTTGATGAGGGGAATAGCATGAAACCGACAGCAGGAATATCGAGTCATGCATGCACAAAAAGCAACAGGGACCCATTCATTAAAGCATTGCTTCACAGTGCTACTTCAAAAACTCCACAGGGTACCTTTTTAAATATAGCCTCCTCAAGGAAGAAGAGGATGGAATGTTAACTGGTTTCACTGACAGTTCATTAACAGTATAAGGGCTACTGTAGGCTGTAGCCAGTGGAAATACAACTAAATCCATTAGCTCTGATGTCAGGACTATTAGCTTCTCTAACTAGCATGAAACACAGTATTTCCTCAAACTCTCTGCCAATCACAGGTGCACATCTCACATGGGACATGATAGCTAAGAGGAGCCATACGCGCTCCTCTTTGTTACCTTTTCTTGTAGACTAGCGGTGAAGCAATTAGAAAGCAAAGAGATGTAGCCAGTAGGGTTTTGCCTTCTTGGCAGTATTTCAACAAAATACATTCATTTTAAGACAATGGAGACTTACTGGAGAGTGTTTTCCATTCATCAAGTACCTTTGTTGTTCATTGGTTCATGGAACTGGCACACACATTTCAATTAAAACATTAGAAAACCTAAGTGGAAATGTTGACAATTCTAAAAAAAACCAACCTTTTACCCTTGGGTGAGGTAAAAAAGGTTACCGCATTTTGCTTTTTTTTAAAGCAAATAAAAAAAGTGCAATGGAAAGAGAGGTAGTGAATAAATCATGAGGTACTTGAAGTATGTGACTTTCCTGTAAGTTTCCACTCCACTGAAGAGACAAAAAGAAATAGCGGCAGACAAAAACATTAGATTTCTGCAGAGCAATAAGGAGACTGTAACGTTTAACAAATTATTACATGAGACAGAGGCCATATTTCCTACACTGTACCATACAAACCTCCATTAGAGTGCTGGCACTGAAATTACATTTTTGCACCGTCTTTGCCTACAATGGTTTAATTGGAGCCAAATTAGCACCATTAGCTGCTTATGTCGATGTAGCAACACAAGCAATAATCGCATAACCTTATAGTAGACAGAAAAGTGCATTAATTCGCAATGTGTTTTGCTGATTTTCTCAAAATTCAGCATACATTTGTGCTACGTTTGGATGGAAACCTAGCTACTGTTAATTTAATGTCAAGGTGAAAATTTCAAACTGCACCAAAAATGTGTTGTTGAATGTTGTGTGAAAGTGAGAGCTTGTGACGTGTGATACCAGTGGTTTACTTCAACGTCATTGATTTAAAATGCAAACCTGGTGTGAAATGTCTCTCTTTCACAGTGTTGGTTGTGTTTTGAACACCCTTCAGATCCATGCCGTTTGAACCTTTGCGAACAAGCTAAGAATAGGTTATGAACATTTTATCTAAAGCAGTTAATAACAAGTGTGTGGAACAAATGTGGATGATAGCACATTACATCACCATTATTGCATTTAGCCAATAGCAACGTTCAGCACAGCAGCACGCTTTAAAAAAATACTATGTGTTAAATGTTTTTACAACCTATAATAACCACGTTTAATATATAGATGCAAAGTAATGCTGTGCCAAAGCTGTGACATTGTTTTAGTTTGTTTTTTTTTCTCTTTTACAAGCTGCACTAGCTGTACTCATTTCTGAGGCGGCACCGAGTAAATAAGGATTATGCAGTGTCTATAAATCACATCAAAAAAGCTTCTGTCTTGAATATGAAGATAGTACAGCAAATTACACCCCCAACTACTTGTTGTTCACTCAGGCAGGATGAGGTGTATTTGCTGAGTAACACCCTGGTGAATCTTGCACCGGTGTTTTGTTCTGGAAGCTCCCTGGCATGTTAATTTACACCTGGGTCCATTTTATAGTGAGCACCTATTGATCTGCTTGGACACACGTGAGGCTTTAAAGCTCTGTTAAGGCAAAATGTCTGCTACATTGATGGTAGCACAACGCACGCGCGTGTGTGTGTCTTTGTCTGTGCATGTAGCGTTTCACACCTTGTAATGCTCAAATCTCTCAAGGTGGTAAAACACGTCACTAACACCTTATCACATCTGTTCCCAAGACGATAAGGATCTACGCCGTTAATTTAAGCCCTTTCTTTCCCATTATGTCACGTGATGGACTGGTTTTAACCTTAACATGTAACATCTAACCATACATACAGGAAAACACACAAACACCTTAATTTAGTGATATGTCTTACTAAGTGGACAATTCTAAATGCTCCATTGTCTCTCAATCTGTTTACATCTCTATTATTTCCCCAGGTAAAAGCAGTGATGCTGTTACATATGCTCTATTACTGACTGCTTTGTGACTCCTAAATTAGCCTATTTCAGTGAGTAAAATGTAGAATGATGAATGATTACGCATCTTGGCAGGGTTCCAAGCCGCTGTAATCAAATGCATTCAAAGTTTATCAGTGATGTTTATCAGGCTTAGCGCTCTTGATGTTCCGGGTGGAGGATGTGAGACAGCATATGACGCTGATGGTTGTGATCAATCACTGATAGCATCTCATGGGACTAACAAGGTTTCCTAACGAAGAAACAGAGAAAAGGATATAATTGGGAAAACTCAATGGAGACTATGGAAGGAGGAAGGGTAAGAGAAGGAGAAGTGAAATAAAATGTCAATACAAAAACACTGTGCAAGGCAGTGAAAGCCAGAGACAGAACAGTTTGTCCATCAACAGTCATGTTTTAGTTACAGCTAGCTAACTAGCCAGCATGCTGCTACTCAATGGACATGACATCTTTATAACAAATGGCAGATAGCCAACTACACTAACTAGCATAACCCAGTTGAATGGCATGGTAGAAAGAATAGCTTGCTATCAAACAAGTCACGATTCTCACACTGCCGATCAAGTCTGTGCATGAGTAGTGGCATATTATCAATTACAGAACAATGAATTACTCCAGTACACTGTATTGATATACTAATTATACCTACACTATATACTGCTACAACACGTTATCATTCCAGGTCATCAGGTACCAGCGCTTGTCTCTGCCCCTCACGTCTTATCCAGATGCACAAAGTACATGTTGGCCTTTGTGGCCGATGCACTAAGCTTCACACCCCTTACATCTCATCCTGATGCACAAGGTCTAGGTTACTTTGGTGAAGCTTAGGCACAAAAACTCCTTGGTTAGGTTTCGGAAACGACCATTGACGTTTGGTTTCAAACAGAACGCAAACTCCAGTCTCTTGGATGTAAGTTGAGTGTGTGACTCTCCACTTAACCCCGACCTTCAATGCTCTTACTTACTTACTCACTTTGTAAAATACGTTGTGTTGTGTAGTTGTTCAGATCATCTAAATCTGAAGCAGATGGGTGTACATTGGAGGTACCCTGTGCATCTCTGCAAGACGCCAATGGGTACCTTTTTATACCAGTATCCTACAACCGGGGAATGAGACTACTACCATTGATTCATCCCATATGCTTATCTATCTTCTGTAGTTTTGTGAGGACCTGAACCTGAGTAGACCATTAGTCTTGTAATAAAAAATTATATAAAATAATAAGTAATAAAAAATGTCTCCTTTGCTAAGTCACGAACCAGCAGCTGTGAGACAGGCAGAACCTGCCTGTGGATTGTCCTGCTGAGGCAAACAACAAGGGCAATTCAGCTGCTCAGACAGGCCTCTGAGTCTTCAGCGCTGACAGTTTATGTGAGCAGCAGAGTCTGTTGCTCAGATCACCGCCACTTTGGGGAAAGAAATGCCTCACACTTGCAGTACTTACTGGGAGGAAGACAGGGGTAACAAAGCAAAATAAAAAGATACTGACACGTGGGTTTTGAACATGGAGCGTCTCAATTGAAGAGGAATGGCGGAGAGGTCTCTGCCATCTCAAACATAGCGCAGCAGTCATGCCACTGTCAAGGTCGGGCACAATGTGACGACTTACGAATATTTACGTGCTGCTGCTCTGATGATGAAATAGAAGTGAAATCGATGCCCTGAATACTCTAGTGTCCAATGGAATGACTCCACTTTCTAAGGACTCCTTCATTAAGAGGTTAATGACTCGAAATGGGAAATTCATTTTACATTGAAATGAAGATTCCATGGAAGTGCGTGTGTGAGGGATGGACTGTGCCACCGGCCTAATGTTCTTCAGAGTCAAGATGAATGGACCCCTTCCTTCTTCGGTGAACTCCTTTTCTCTTATACCGATCATAGATATGGGCTATTGCTTTTTTTCACAACCACATTCAATTTATGGTTTAATTAACATTTTGGAGCCAAAAAGACACTCTAATGTCTTCAATAGCACAGCTGGCCCAGGATGTATTTATGAATAGAGTGAAATGGAAATACAGACAGTTTGACTTGGAGACTATTATATCATTATATGAACTCACATTCGACAGCTGCTGGAAGACTTACTTACAGTCTGTCAGCCACTGTTCACCTAATAAAACTCCATTTCTTTGTTCACTGGAGAGCAATAAAAACAGATGGCAACTAAAATGATCCACGTATGCAATATGATGGCAATTCCTAATCATAATTCATCTCCAGGTCATCACAGTAATGTTGTGTTTGCAAAGTGGTTAATTCCTTTTTGATTCAGTGCCATCATAAAAAGACACACTCTTTGTGGAAGTGCACACTATTTCAGTTGTCAGGCCGGCGACAGGCTTACTGTCAGCGTTATATTGGTCAATGCTGATTAAAGCCTTACATTTTGATCAGTGCTGATTCCGGCTCTCAATAATAGTCAACAGTGATTAAGCTGTCACTGTAAGGCAAGGTCATTTCCACTTCCTGGTAACGATACAGAGTTGACACATTTTCAATATCTACTTGCAATTATGAAAGAAACAAACCTGAGCCAATTTACTCGTTGACATGCGTATAAGATGGCTCCAAGATGTCCCATCCCTTTACATCTGCATTTTGGAGTGTGTGCAATGTAATGCATACACAGTGTGTGGACTTGCGGAGTCTGTGGCTGAATGTCATCCCTGTGCAATCTGTCCTAACAAATCAAACGAGTTGAAATGCAGAGAATATCTCACAAATATGTGGGTAATCAGTCCAGTCTTGACTTTAACATCAGCATGTTAGCATGCTGACAATTTTTGGCCTAAAGCACTTTTGTGCCAAAATACAGTCTCACATGACTAAAAAATAAAACAAAAAAACAACAACAAAAGCACTGCTCGACACATCCGTTTTCTATCATTTCATACTGTTGTATACACTATCTGCAAATGTTGACGAAGGACTCCTGGCAGAGTAATAATAATAATAATTAATAGGACTTATATAGCGCTTTTCTGAACACTCAAAGACGCTCACAGTGAATTAAGATGCAACCAAGACTCATGCATCAAGCTTGTTGACAGTACAGATATAGATTTGTTTAGATTTACAGCACCGCGGAGGAATAATTACATCTTCTAATTGAACCAAGTCTGAGCTCTCAAGGGAGCAACACTGCTCCAAAACAAAGAAAGATTAATAATGAAATGATGAGACATGGACTATCAGAAGATGATGCGCTGGGAGGGGAAGCTATGTTTTAAAGATCTGGACAAGCTAAGACTTAATCACTTTATCTGATTGGTATTTGAAGCCATGAATCTCAATTAGCAGGCATTAGGAGCTTTTGGCAGTTATGCAGAGTCCATTTCCATGATTGGACATAGCCTGCTTGTCAGCCAGAGCTAGGATATTGATGGAAATATTCTGAATTTGTATTTTACATGGCATTTCAAAGCAAAATGTATTGATAGCATAATACAAGTGAGATTCAGCCTCATGCACAAAATCTGTAGATCTTTAGGCTGTGCTGAATTGATACTAAATTAGTTTTTTTTTCTCAGCTGCTGCTGCTGTTATTGCCTTTTTGTCTTATAATTAATGATTTCCTATCTTTGCTTCTTTGTCTGTAGCGCTTTGTCCCTCCATGCTAGCTACTGTGTACTGGATCCTCTTGTCTTTGTGTGCCTTAATTATGGCTGAATAGGAGACAATGGCTCTTGTAACTGATAGGCTTTTCTCTCGGCTCCCAGGTTCTCTATCATTCTCTGCCACAGGTTCTCAAAATGGCTGCCTTTGTACCTGCTCCCTCCAAACCTCAATTATTAACAAACCAAATGGTTGTCCTGGTTACCTGCAGATAAGCAGCAAGGCTAATTCGGTTAGCTTGTTATCTCATCAGTCGGAAGGTAAAATGAAAGATGCTGGGAAATCACATAATTAGCCACTTTGATGCATTGTCCCTTTCTATGATTAGCAAAAAGATTAGCTTGCTTATTCCGCTGCTGAAATCCAGCATTAACAATATGCTTTTGATGTTTTTTTCTCCCCAGTAATTTCTGATATATTTTTTTTTTAAATGATTCACATTCTGATCTCCCATTTTTGCTCTTTGGGCGCACAGAAATTCAGGAGCCTACTTTCCACAGAGCCTCTTTAGCATCACCTGGGGTAATTTTGAAGGGATGCTCATCTAGGATTCAGTTTGATAATATGTATATGAAATATTCACTCTTCCTTCCCTCTCTCTCAGCGTAGGTTTTCGCATCCTACTGTAGGCTGCGAGCTGCCTCTTTGTGGCAGCATGTGTCTGATATTGGCAGAGGCTCTCAGGGAGATGTGTGTCTTTGTGTGTGTGTGTGACATCGGGGAATCACTCAGACGAGCATCCTCCTTGACAGTTGCTTGCTGCCATCCGATGCCTCTCACCTGAGGCGCCGACGTCCTTCAAAACCATCTGCCTGTCTTTCACTGCTAATTGATTTGTCCTTGGATGGAGGTGTCTGGGAATGCTTCAGGGAGAATATGTATTTTGACAGATTCTCTGCACATGAATGTGTTCCATACATAAGAAAGGGTGGGGCCTTGACTAGAAGATGCTCTCAGCACCTGGAGGTGAATTAGTCCTCGTTTTGAATGTGTTGAGTTGTTTAAAGAAAGCGGCTGGGGGGCTTAATGGTGCGGCGTCTCAGCAATTGTACAGCAGCATGGTTTGTTTTCCTTGTGCTTTAAAGTACATTAAACTCTCTCTCTCTCTCTCTCTCTCTCTCTCTCTCTCTCCCTCTCCCTCTCCCTCTTGCCCTCTGGTAGATTCTTAACTAAGCCAGCACTTTCCAGTCTTTAGGGATTCATGCTAGCATGATAGCATGCAAATGCTAGAAAACACTATCACAGGAGGAGGTGGCTCCCTGCCTTTTTTGATAGAACCTGATACAGCTTCAAAAACTGTTTCCTATCATCAGAGGTCCAATGCCCCAAGCACTCAAATCAATACATTGTGTTTTCTCACTGTTTTCTCACAATAGCATTGTGATAGCCCATCCCTGGTGTGTGTGTGTGGGTGTGTGCGCGTGTGTTTCAGCATGAAGGCAATAATTAATTCAGGAAGTGAGGAATTATTCAAAAAGAAAAGGCTGCAAGCCACAAGTTGAATACTGTAGCCTTTATTTTGAGTTCAGTGCTCACAAGGGATCTTTTTCTCTTTTTTTTGCATAATTGCACGGGCTCCTCCTCCAAAAGAACACTTCACCAACATCAACTCGCCGAGAAATTGTCGGAAAGAAATGTATATTATCATCAGCATGACATGCTGTGTGTTGACAAGAAACTTAGTAGGCGAAATCAGACACTGCAGAAGTACAGTAGATTGCTGTGATATTCCCAGAGCTTTTTTTTAAAAAGTATTTTTAAAGTTATTTGTGATTCATCATTGTCAAGACACACATCTATCAAAATACTGAGATAAAGAATTTGAGTGTTGGATTCATCATGCTCCAGTACAGTTCCAGTGAAATGGAAAATACTTTCAATGAGCAGGTGTTTGGGATTGCACATACAAGGAACTTTTACCTCAATCATCAGATATAAATTGATATTAAAGAAGCAGCTTCTGCGGTAGTATTGTGCCCTCCTCATTACCATAGGCTCGCGTATTTGGGATGTAATCTCCTCTTTCCTCTTCCCACAATGTGGGAGTGAGTGCAGACTTAAACTATTCACCAATAATTGGACTGCCTCTGAGGATCCATTCCCTGGTGCTTGTATTGAACAAGGAGAGAAGCTAATGTATCGGTGTCAGGAAAGGTTAAATGCCTACACCGGCATTAAAATGTAATTAAGATTTTATGCCAGCTTGAAAAAAAACCCCGACACCAACATGCATTGCATATCACATACAAAAGCAACATTTATACCCTTTCAAATACACATTTTCAAATTGTCTATGCCCCACTTCTCCTTTTATATAATGAGGCAGTAGTTTGAGACTGGAAAATTACAAAATATAACATGAAATATCCATAGACGCCAGTATGTTGAAGGCTTTTAAAAATAACACTACCTACACAACAGCATGCCTTGTTGGAGCCAAGGTCTCAACACAAAAATTAAACAATAGAGTCCCTTGGCCATTTGGAGGCAAAGGCACAGTAAGAGAGGGTTTTAAAAATGCAGGTTTAATTATTTGATCCTACCTGTGATCGCTTCCCTAATGTTGTAAATGTCCGTGGGGGGTGTGCATCAATTCCTGGGAGGCTCTGGGCTACAGAAGAGACGAGTAACCATTTGCATTTAGATTGTGTGTTGACTCACAATACAGACATATGGCCCCTTGATTCAGACAGAGGGAGAGAGAAGCAGAGGGCCCGAGAGATAGAAGTTGTGTATGGGGGGCCCTTAGTCTGTTTGTGTGTGTATGCGCCTGTACATTTCTGTATGTACACACGGTGGAGGGGGCCCAGTGTTAATAGCCATGTCTATCTGTCTCTCCCCCACGGCTTTCCTCAGGTCTTCCCCCCCTATCAGTGATGAAGTATTGGAGGAGTCATAACATTAACTCTACTGTAGCTTATTGCTTATTAGAAGGCCTCGACACCCCGAGGAGAACAGGGAGGTAAATATAAAGGGGATTTAAGGAGGTTCCATCTCGTGAATGGATGGATTACATGATTATAAAGAGCCCTGCAGGGACGCTTCGATGTTAGTAGAGGCAACAAGCTGGGAAAAAGGAAAATCATAAAAAATACTTTAAGCATGACAAGGGAGGACATTTTGAATGAGCAGTGATGTAAAAGAAACATTTCTGTGGGCATTTATTCTTACTACAGTGTAGAAGTCAGCATTCTACACTATACCAGTACCATTGGTACAGTACAGTACAGTACTGTAATGGTACTGTGCTCGAGGCAAAGCTAGCATCACTGTTACAGTACAGAGAAAATAATAGAGTTTTATAACCCGGGCCTCATTTTTGTTGTTCCGGTCATCATGTCTATTGGTTGTGATAAAATTTAACTTACCAACCGTAACAACTGCTGGGATACAGGAAAGTGGCAACAATAGGCCTGATTGTAAACTGACTTTTACTAAAATTAATAGATTTTTGGCTACTTGGGGGAGCAGCACAAAATACTGTAAACAGAAAAGTGACCTTATCACCTCATTAGTTGATACATCAAAGTTGTTAGGTAAGAGTTTCAATTTTGCACATCTAGGAGAAACGGAGCAACTTGAGCATTTAGTCATTTTTCGGTAAACCAACATCTAAATAACTTCATGAGTCACAAATTGTAGCAACAAGCCTGTCGAAGCTGCGTTCAGCACTACTGTTCTGTTGTCTTTTCTGCGCTTGCAGCACTTCTCTGTAATGTGTTGTCTGAATTTGCTGCATGTTTCTGCATTGCTATCGGTCTTCTTCTCCATTTATTTACAGTAATGTGTACATAACACCTCCATTTGTACGAGGACTACTCAGCTTTCCAAGTCTTTTAATTTGTTTTTTTTAAAATATTTAACTGCCTGAAGAATTAGAAGAGTGGCTTATTGTCTAAATACATCACAACCTACAACCTTTTTTTTTTTTTTTGACAAAGTGCCTCATGCACAGCTGTGGAGACCAAATGCTTACGAGACTCTTGCTCCACAAGATCATGAGAGCGCCTGCTCCAGCAATAACTGCAATGTGTTGATGCCGTTGAGTGGTGATTATTTGTGTGACAAATTCTTTCATAACAGTGACTCGATCGATCAGTGCGTGAAGCAAATCTCAAGTTTTCTGTCAGCGGGGGAGACAAATGCGACGCGTTGAATGTACCAAGTTTGTCTTTATTGACTGGATGTTCCGTTGATATTTATAGAGCTGTGCTGTGTGAAAAAGCTCATTAGTGTAATCGACCCCAGAGTGTACACTTCTTTGTCATGCTGTCAAATGAGCTGCTTTGGTGTAAAGTTGTTATTGTTGATACTGCTCGATGTTTCTTGTGTTTTCTTTTTTTTCCCACTTAACTTTCATTGTTCAGATGAATCTTTTATTGGTTTAAACCTTCAGAACATCTTTTCTTTGCTGCAAAAGTCTAGAGGGGTATTTCTGAGAAGTTAAATCCCATTTTCAACCTTCAGCGACCTTGTATATAACTGTTAAGACCGGCACAGACGAAGGACTCAAAAGCAGGACTCCATAAGGAAGTTCAAGTAAGACTCTCTAATATACTTGCTGGGTTCAGTACACGGGTAGAGGTACAAAGGCAAAGGTATCCAAAAACCACTGAGGCTGAAGGCAGAGTCGATAAACTGGTCCGGGTCATACACACCAGGAAACTAACACTTGGGAAATTACTGGTACGCTCACAGGAAACTGATGAGACAAACTGGCACAGAGTGAGGAAAGGATGCAGGCTAAATACACAAGGGAAGGCGGGGTAGGGGTAACAAGACACAGGTGAAACACATCAAGGTGTAACAGGTAATCAGGCATGGGTGGGAAGACACAGGCAGGCAGGGAAAACACAGGAGGCAGGAAGTGAAGGAGGCTGCAACGAGAGACAGAGGTGAGTACAAAAACAAACTAGGAAATAACAAAAATTGCATACAGACAAAAAAACACAATTTAACTAGATATAACAATAACGCACTTTAGGATTTACAGTACATATCCTTTAAGTCTTTCATTGACAGTGTAGGTTTCAGGTTGCCTAAAGCCAGTTTGACAAAGCAAAGGTGGAAAACTTCTTGGACAATGTCATAAATTAATGATATAGGCTAATGAAAGAAACTATGAAAATCAAAAGGACATTCAAGCCACAAAGAAATTTGTACTGTGGGCACCCATATTATCTCTTTGAAAAAAGAATTTTTTTGTGTTATCAGTAACATTATCTCTCATTTGGAGTCGTGTATCTGGCCACCTGATGAATTTAAGTCCAATATTCATTCTCTTATAACTCAGTTTTGTTTTCTGCCAATTACAGATGGAAATATCTGGCTGTTCAGCTGCTAAATGCTCCACAATTACAAACTTTGTCTGCTGTTTAGGGCTGAGCAGGTATAGTGCTTTTTTTATAGCTCTTTTTTGCTGAAAACAGCTGCTTGCTACAGCCAAAAATGACACCATGGGAGCAGTGAGGATGAACCAAAACACTAAGGTTTCGGGCCAGACAGTTAAACAGAGCTGTGAGCTGAAACTCACTATAAAGCTTCGTAAAGCCTAGGAGAGCTGCAAATTTAGGATAATTCTCTCTAGGTTCATCATTGACAGCAACCCCTTTCATTGGTCACACTGTTTTCACATTGTCATTTTACATTAATATTAAACCATTACAGCTCCTTCAAAATTATATTTTGCGGTTGTTTTAATGTTAGAAGCAGCACTAAATGTTTTGACAGCTGATGGATCCATGCCATGAAATTTGGTAAATTCATGTCTCCTCAGAATTAATTATAATAACTTTGATGATGCCCCTTAGTTTTCATCTTGAGCCATTGGGTCAAAATTGGTTTGGTTAATGACCTGCACAGCTAATGACATTCCCATCAGGCTCCGCTGTACTTTGTCTTTAGCGCTAATTGGTAAATATGAGCATGTTAATATGCTGAACTAAGATGGTGAACATGATCAACGTTATACCTGTTAAACATCAGTGTATTATCATTGCCTTTATGAGCTTGATGCATGGCGACTTTAGCATTTAGCTCAAAGCAATCTCTCGAGTCTTGTTCCACTTCACTTTAATATCATAATGTGTATTGATGATGTAGGCATGTTACCAGGAGCACAGTGTGAAATTTAGAAGGAATAGAAGTCCTTCCTACATCACAAAATGTGTGCAGGGTAAATCACAGCACTGTACAAGCATGAATGGACAAATTTTCATATCCAGTACCAAGTTGTAATATCATGCACAGCTATGAGGGCATACACTGTCTGTTTTTCTTCGTATAAAAATGTGATTTTGTCACAAATTAAAAGGCAACATATTGACTTGCTTTTATTGATTTTCTGTTAATTCACCAGTGCAGCTTTAAGTAGCCTTTCACCTATTTATTCTCAGCATGATTGACCCACTGGCCCCAGTGACTTAACTACAACATATCAGCGCAGCTTCTAATGAAGCCAGATCAATTTCCTGTCCTAATTTTTCATAGCTTCACAGGGACTGTAGAAGAAAGGAGCACCATCTGTGCAGCTCCGCTGAAACACACACACAGACAGAGAGAGAGAGAGAAACAGGGCCCTATTTAAAGATCTAAAGCACGTGGTCTAAAGTCTATGGGGCAAGTGCAATTAGGGTGCGTCCATCTCCATTTTGCGCAAAGTAGGGCGCAAGGCGCAAAGGGGTTGTATTTAATCCCTTAATTATTCATAGGTGTGTTTGGGGTATAACATAAATTAAACCAATCAGAGTGTCATCTCCCATTACCTTTAAGAGGCAGGTGTGTCTGTGTCTGTCTCGGCGTATATTAAACAGCAGCACTTGTCTAGTTGAGGGACAGGTATGTGGTGTTTGGCCAGTGGACCCTCTGCCTCCGCTGTCTCCCACTCCTCTGTCCCATCAACAACTCCATTTGACTGCATATGAACAAATGCAGTGATCTTTAACTGAGGAGGAGGAGGGCTGCTGCGGGCCCCTGTGTGTGTTACATTTGAATTTAGACCAAGTTTTTGTTGGTCAATGGTGCAATTGTTTTCTCCTGCCTCAAGATAGCAATGCAACAACCATGCGCCTGACCACACTCATTTTAAGACCAACACCCCCATGGGTGCAAGTATATTTGCTATTTGCACAATGTGGGCACTGGGCGTGAAAATGACAACTGCGTCGGTCGGAAACGAGGAACAACATTTGTGCTGCCCCATGCTCCGCTATAGAGCCCAATAATCAACCATAGGCCTAAGAGAATAGGTAAGTTTTGAGTTTGTTTTTGAAAATACACACAGTTGTGATGGACCTCAGATCAGCAGGCACTTTGTTCCAAAGAACAGGAACCAGTAAAGCTAGTAAAGGCACCCTCACCAGCCCTTCATCTAATTCTAGGTACAGTTAGAAGACCTCCACCTGATGACCTGAGGGATCTGACTGAGTTATGGTCAGTGAGCAGAGATGAGGAGCCAAACCATTCAAATCCTTTATAGACTACTAACAGCATTTTGAAGGTGGTTCTGTTTTGTACTGGAAGCCAATGAAGTGATTTCAGTACTGGAGTAATATGTTCAAACTTTCATGTATGTGTCAGCACTCTGGCTGCTGCATTCTGAACGAGCTGGAGCCGTCCCATTGATTGTTTGGATAATCCTGAAAATATTACAGTAGTCTAATCTGCAAGAGATTAATGCATGAACCAGTTTCTCAAAGTCAGTTAAAGATGTAAATGCTCTGAGTTTTCATTTATTTTTCAAGTGATAAACGCTGCATCCAAAACATTAACAAGATTTCTGACTTGCTCACTGTGCTTCAAAGACAGCATGCACATATAGACCACATACTACCACATTCATGTCGTTAATTGAAAAGTATGTTCAATGTAGTGAAACACTTTTAGGAAACAAAGACCATCTAAATACATTTTATATTTTATTTTTTTAATTTTATTTCTGATGCATTATTTTGGATTAATTAGCCACACACGGGGGAGTTTAGTGTGGCCAATTAACCTAAGCTACATGTGTTTGGGTTGTGGGAAAAACCGGAGCACCCAGAGGAAACCCAGAAGTACTGCACCACCCCACTGCTTTCTCCCAATGACATTTCACTGTCACTGGAAATGTTAAATGGGGGAGAGTGGGGGGTGATAAGGGTAGGGTGAGAGTTAAGGGTTAGGGGTGGGGTTTAGGGGTTGGAGGAGGTCTGAGCAGGGTGTGGGTGTGTCTTTAAGTCCTCTTCGGCCTGGGCGTCAGGCTGGGGCCTGATGAGCAGTGATGGGCGGGGCCTAAGCTCAATCATCATTGCTGAAAAGCAAAGCGTTGAGGTCCACTGGTTGGGTGGAGTCTGCCTGTGGGAGCCGAGCAACATGTCCAGCCAGAAAGTAGACCTGCCATCAAATACCTCAGACAGGTCAAATATATCGGACGCTGGACAAGTCACCGGAGTCTGTGTGTTTGGAAACTGCGCCACAGCATCCTGCGGGTGACGTGTCTCCATCACAACTGTCTGGGTGTGAGGAGCCTGCGCCCCAGTTGCCAGCGACGCATCCAGCCAGGAGCCAGGGCTGTGTCTGTTTGTCTAAGAAAGCTTTTGGTCAGTTACAGCTCGTACAGGATTACTTACAAAATTACACCAATCTTAAAATCATTACACTGGTTACCTGTCTGTCACAGAATGATCATTCCTGAAGCTAGGACTAAAAGATACGGAGAGGCAGCCTTTGTTAATTATAAAAAGTCCTAGGGGCCCTCAATCTATTGACACTTTTAAACGAAATCTTAAGACACATCTTTTTACCTTTGCTTTCTCCTGAATTGTTCTTCTTTTTACTTGATGGTTGTTTTTATCTTGTTTTACCCTCCTGATTTAGCACTATTTTATTCCTTTCCTTTCTCTGTAAGTGTTTTTACCTGATGGCTGCTTTATCTGCTCCTGCTGTCTTTATTGATTCATCATAAATGTTATGCTCATCTGCCTTTATGTTAAGCACTTTGTGTTGCATTTTATGCATGAATTGTGCTATATAAATAAAGGTATTATTAAGATTATTAATAGTAGTAGTAGTAGTATTAAAAAAATAGAAATCCAGACATGAGTAAAAGACGAAACATCACAATTAACCAAAACCACACATATACAGTACACACACACACATCCTCTCTGTGTTTAAGATAATCTCATGGATGCATTTTTCCTCATGGAAACCTTGTTGCCACTGAAATCTATTTGCTCTCATCAGGCCTAATGACACTTGGTTAGGGCTCCCATTACCAAGTAGGCCATTCAGGGAGCATCCATTCAATTATCCATATGGTCAATAGACTTTGTGAAAAGAATCAAGGATCAAGATGTGCACACAACAATTGTATCTCTACATTTAAAATGTGAAAATTACTTAAATGGCATATTTCAGAGAAAAATGTTCTTTTCCCTTCTTAAATTTTGTTTGGACCAAAGTGGTAGACTGACATTGCTATTTATAAAGCCATGCTGCTAGTATGGTTAAAAACCACAGAACCTGCATTACAGAATAATGTATTTCTAAGTAAAATACAATGGTAATTTAACAAAACAGACAGGCTTCTTCATATATTTGAGATACTTGAAATTTATGTTCTTGTATTATTCATTTAACCTTTTGATTGAGCATTTTCTAGAAAACTAGTTTGCGAAAAAGCTTTTTTTTATTTATTTATTTTTATCAGGTATTCTACTCTGCTCAATAGAGCTTTGAATCCCCCAAGCAGAGCAGAGATGGTATTCCCAGCACAACACTCGAAACCACTGAGTCCATCAGGACGCCTGCAGTAAACCAGTAATAACTGAGTAAGATAAGGAGCAGTCAGCCAGATCAATAGTTGAGCACATCAGCGTCTAACCAAAGCCTTAAGCCCACAGGAGAGACTGAAACATAATATATTTGTCTCTCAGGATAAACCAGGTGTCAGATTGGCTGGACTGTGAATCAAGCTGCAACCTAACTGCTATTGTCACTGCTGAAACAGAAAAAAAAGCCACTTGAAAAGAACTTTTTCAAAGTGTTCTGTTGCTCATTTTATACATTTTGTGTTGTAGGTGGTTCCTACAAGACAGAAGAAAGGATTCAAGAAAAACAATCATCCTGGCTGGGGTGGCCTGGAGTTCTGTCCTCCAACTCCTTTCAGACATAGGAGTTTGTGAATAAAAATAAGAAAACAAGCGAACAAAGAAACCTTTCAACGTAGGGAAACACCTGCCTCATGAGTGAAAATATTAAGATCGGGGGGAAAAGAGGAAGGATACACAAAGATAATTTCAGAAATTGGAAGCTGGGAGCTGAACCCAGGATATTCATCTCTCCCAGGACAACTCAACCTCCAGAATTCCCCCACCCATAAAATGAAAGTTATCACTATAATGACGTGTACAAATCTAATGAATAATTTCCAGTAAGAAACAGAGTACAGAGGACTGATAGAGAGCTTTGTCACATGGTGCAATGTCACCTGAAGTTCAATATCAGCAAAACCAGTGAGTTTGTGGTCAAGCTACTGCTGTATCTCTATGATGTTGTATGTGAAAAACAATCATCGCGTTCCTGAGAATTGGACAGAGGTCAGAGTAACCTTGACCTTTGACAACCAAAATCCAGTCAGTTCATCTTTGAGTCCATGTGCAAGTTTGTCCCAAATTTGAAGAAATTACCTCAAGGCAATCCTGAGATATTACAAGAATGAGAACGGATATTTTCGTATGTGTACAGACGGTTGGACAGTCCAAAAGCATAGTGCCTCCAGCCACAGCTATCATCAGTGTGGAGGCATGTAAAGGAAAAAAAAAAGAAGAAAGCAGCCTGTTTTAAGCATACTTTTTTTTTCTGTTAATCCGCTTGACTTTTTTTCTGGTTTTTAGAAGTTCATCAACCTGGCTTGGAGAACCATGCAATTCTATAAAACTAACTAAAAGGCGAGAATGTAGGTTTGGTCGAAACATTGGTAGGGACCCCTCCATCCCCCCTCAGAAAATCCTAGAAAGCAGTTGGCTCGTCTCACATCTTCTCCCTCTACCGTACCACAGAGGAACACTCCAGCCTTTTCGTTCCCTGCCACCCCGCCTCTTCTGTATGTATTTTCCTCCAGTTATCTCAAGTGTTAAATCTGTGTTGGGACTGGTCCACTGAATATTTTATATCGCTCATTAAAAACGAGTTGAACCACCTTTTACTGTTGCTGCTACAACTTTACACAAGCAACAACAGCTTGTCTGTTGAAACCCCACAATTGCCTCTATTTGACTAACAATTGGTGGATATGGGGTCGTCTAGTGGTAAAAGAGAAAGTTCTGTAACACTTGGGTGACAGGATTGATGCCAGATGCTTCCCAAATGTTTCAATTAATGCCATAATTTCTGCCATACTGGCCTTTTTACTTGGGTGGGAGTGTGGCACTGAAATATGACAAAAAATTTGAAGAGAACTCTTCATGACCTACATTTGATCTTATGAATAAATGAAATAATCTGAACCAAAGACACTTGAAATGAGCACTGCTCAAAGAAGGGTTCAACGCAGGTGCACGTTTCCCTGTCCTCAACAAACAATAGGTTGATTTGTGTAAAGAAATAGATATTTAGAAAGTGCAGGTTTTGTGTGAGAGGTTTTGAAAGTAATGTGTCACAGCTCCCTCTGTGATCCCCAAAGTTTTCCTGTGCTCTTCCTGTTTCCCTAGTGTCTCCTCCCCCTTGTCTGTATGTGTCTTAGGAGGGATCACATGATCAGCAGAGGCGGGCACAGTCTCCAGTCCGGGCACACCTGTTTCCCATCAACCTCATTACCTAGAGTACTTCAACCCCGGCTTTTCAACCACTCATCGCCAGATAGTTCTGCTTGCCATGTGGTACAGCTCTCTCGGCAGCTTTGCTTTTACCAGTAAAGATTAATTCTAGTGTTTCCAGTGCTCTGAACTAACTGTTGTTTCCTGCCTGCAGTCATTCCTGGCTGCTGTTGCTCACCGGCCGCTCACCAGGCCCTGGATTCCTCCTCGTCACCCCCCTCACCTGCCGACTGGTTTCCTCACTCCAGCTCCCCCACTCCATTCACCTGCTTCATTAAATTCATTTATCTTATCACTGCACATCTGAATCTGTGTTTGCTTTGGGGTCCACTTACTAAACTATAGCCAAGACGTAACAATATGAAAATAACTTAATGTATGGGGAAGATTAATTCAGTTGTACCGGCAAGGGAAAAAAAATATAATGTTGAAATTTCTGTTTGATACTGACTGAAGTTCCTTCATGAGGAAAAGACAGTAAAAAATATCCATTTTGTTAATTAGAAGTCCGAGTGAGCCATTAGCACATAATTGAGGCCATGAATAGAGGGTTAATGAATGGATAATTATCAGTCATTACCCCACCCTAATCAGGCATTTATTCCATTATAAGACTCAACTCGATTGTGCTGCATATAATAATATGACAGACTTTGCTGTTGTTGGCACGACAAACACTGATCGAATCTACATCTGCAGGTCGTTGATTCAACAATATACACAACACACAGTGTGACAGAGTTTACATCACTGATAATATAGATACCTGGGAGCAACCCATAACCGTATCCCTACACTGTTCATCACTAACCAACTTCACTGGAGCAATAGGGGGTTAGTTGACAAATGGTAGCTGCTGCGGTAGGAGGGGCCAATACTCATTCAGCACTGAGGTTTTCTTATAAGGTGTAGAGATTCAAATGAGCAGATTCCCATCACATATTGTGCACCCATTTAACATGCCACAAAAAAATCTATTTCTTTGGATTCTTATATCAAAATACAATTATGTTTTCTTCCTGTAAAGAAAATATGATGTGTGCTTACCAATAATATCATGACGTCCACCCATCAAGCTATATTCAACTTTTAGAAGCACAAAGCTAATAGTTAGCTAGCTAGCAACAGTATGGTATGTTGTTCAATTTCAAGGTCCTCTCTACTACTCTCAAAACTAATGCAAAGGAAATAATCAAGAGCATTTGAAGGCATAAAATACATCTCATCCTAACTTTCAGTCCAAGACATCTCATAAGGGTTTGGGGCAGTCCAGCTTTTGTCTGCCAAGTTAAATTTCTTTGACACATACATACACACCGCATGAGAACCTGTGTATCTGGGGGAATGGCACACCATAGCTGACTGATATATGGTGACTAAAAACAGTATCTAACAATACACACTAGCCAACAACAGTTTACCATATATTGTACGCCTCTGGGAAGGTCTGGGTTGTCATGAATTGAGTGAATTGAGTCCATACTGCGTCCTCTGCCCTTGTACAGCTCAGACATTCCCTGCTGCTTCGATTTGACAGTGTCCCATGAACAACAAAAAATGCTGTGGCCTACAGTTTGCCTTGTCCCAATGAATTGATCCAGTAATGATCTACCACCTGCCATTCAGATCTGTCTTTGGACAGCCTTTATTTACAGCGCACTAAGCCTCCATAACCAGGACAACAATGGGTTTTACTTTCTCAGGTTATTCCAAACATGTGAAAACATAGTGTATGCATGAAAATAATGGACAAATCACGGACAGTGTATTTTATTTTTCAATATGGGACAATATCATACTATATGGGACTGGTGGCAACCCTATGCAATGTTGTGGCAAGCATCAAAACAAACAGAACATCGACACTCCCCAAAACAAAAGTGTTTCGGCTAGAGGCTGAAGGACATGGCTTCTGCCTGAAATGCGTTTTTGTAAATAAGAAGACTATTTATCTGTGAGTCGATATCTGTTTTAATCATGAAACAATGACAAAGTGAGAAACTATTTCTGAATATAAGCCACAGACATGCTACTTTCCCACATGTTTTCTCCTTATGGAGTATCTGCTTAGGATCTCCCAGGTTTTTAAAAAATAGCACACTCCGTAGAATCACACTTGCGGGCACACAGTCAACACTCAAGCACACACACAAAATGTCACCCACTTCCCATCACGTCGTCTAAACCAGAGTCTCAGTAAGGAACACCTGACTTTGTTCTAGTCCCACTCATTCACAGCTGCTTCAAAGGCATCGTTAGATTAAAGAGAGCCAGGACACCATGTTTTTTCATCTGTGCTACTGTGCAGCACGAGGCCGCTCAGCTGTTGGAATTTGAATGAGACAGATCTAGATCAGAAGAATGGTTGAAGAGGAGTCAGGATATATTGATTTCACATATTCGTGTTTGGAGCAACATCCTGCTGTGAGGATAGCTTTAGATTTGAGAGAATAAACAGCTGTAAAGTTTCTAACAAACACCAACCCAACTCTTCCACAAACGCTAATTACTGAATAAAAAAGATTCCCTAGGTTTCTTCCTCATGGAGCTGCAGCACCTTTACACTGTGTACTTTTGTTTTTAATGAGGACAATCAGTGGATTACCTGGATTGAACCCTTGTTTTTAGCGTTTCGCACTATATTTTTGTTTTACTAAGGTTGTAGTTTCTTTTGTTCTTGTGTAAAGGGAGAACTTCTCTTTCTTCAACATCCATTGAAGCAATAGTTTGACATTTTGGGAAACATTTACTCGTTATCTTGCCAAGAGTTAGGTGAGAAGATCGAACCATGCCATGAGAGAGGTATCATCTTCTCCTCCAACTCTTGGCAAGGGGCAGCAATTTTGTAAAGTGTCAAACTGTCTCTTTAAAAACCATGTACTGAGTGTGAGGGTTCGACTTTTGAATCTTCTTATGATGAGACTGTTTGTCAACTAACAGTAGTGACTGCATCCAGCAAGTATCAATGCAGCATTTAAAATTCCATGTTTCATCATCTAAAATGTCGACTTTTTAAACTTAAAGTCCATGAAAAGGAAGGCGGAGTGCTATTTGCAACTGTATGTTCACATTGTCTTGTAAAAACTTATTCTTATCTAGTAAGGGGGTATTCTCTTTTTATATCATGTCCTGATGCCTAAAGCTTGCATGCAACCTAAGCCTTAACACCTTTGTATTAAGCTATGTATTTTGGTCATGCCATGGTGCCTCATACATGTATGGAAATCCAAGCCAATTTCAATGTAGGGTACCACAAGATACCACTGTAACAGATCAACATTCAAATACATTCAATTGTCTTTGCTATGCACATTGGGATTAATCATTTATAACACTAGGTTGACTGCAACAAATTATTGGTTGGATATTCTTCAGGGAGATGGGTAGCTGTGAGAAAAGAGGGTGCAGTGCTTACCTGATTTAATATTATGGATAAAAGCCCTGGCGATGGGGATGCCAGTCTGATGTCTCTCATTAATTCTTCAGTTCAGTGGGCTGTGGACAGACACAGCAGATTGACAGGGGATGTGGAGACTTCACCGGCATCTCCTTAATGCTTTGAAATGGGAGTATAGTTTAGCTTTGATGCTTCCTATCACAAAATGGACATGATCGGGGGGGGGGGGGGGGGGGGGGGGGGGGGGGGGG
>JBBPCS010031503.1:0-22392 GCA_037974645.1 Hollardia meadi
CACACACACACACACACACACACACACACACACACACACACACACACACACACACACACACACACACACACATTTGGAAACAATCAAAATAAGTAAACAAACAAGAATAAAGTGTTGTTTTTTTCTGTGTTTGTAATTAAAATTGTTCTCGTGTTAAGGTGCTCCCTCTTGCCAGCAGCCGGGCACAAAGGGAACATGGGCAACATGAAGGACATCGATGGATGTGGCCTCACAGTGTCTCTCTGTGTTGTCGAAATGTATTCTGTGCGTAAAAAATATCGACGAGCAAGACACTAGACTCCAGAAACAGACGGAACCACTTGATTCTCCTCAAGTTCACACTTAAGAGACCGAAAACGTTACATGTCAATAAATCCTCTGTATGAAAGATCATCATAAAATAATTGCACACTCTTAGTATGTGCTGTCTGTCTCTCTCTTTCTCACTCATACAAACATAAAACATGGGTGACAAGATTAACCAAGGCCAGTTTTGAGGAAGGAAGTTAAAGGAAACAGACTATACATTTTCCCAGTTGTCTATGACAAGCCATAATTATAGCTGACAATGTATAACCATGAAAATGTAAGTTCCCCCTTCACACTACAATGTAGTAATTTGAACCATCTCAGCTGAATGAGTTTCCCAGTTTGCAGTGCTATGTTTCAATGCCCTCTGCGGTTTGCTACTGATTGGACAGCTTTTGCTATAGTGGCTTTAAAGTGGTATCCAGGGTCAGAAAAATAGTTTTTTGCTTATAAAAAATTATATTCTGTGCTCATATAACTAGGCTGTATTTATCAGATGATAATCTGGGCTAAAACAAAAGTATAAATAGTAAAAAGTATCAGAAGGGTGTTCCTTGCCATTTTTCAAAACCTCTGCTAAATTCATGTATTGTGGAGTCTTTGTTAGGAAAAAGTTTAAAAGCAAAACACAAAAATCCTTCCCATTGTCCAACACTATTGCATGTTCATGTGAGAAGCATTTTGTATCGTTATTCTTCAAATATTCCTGGAAATGTTTTCAGTGCCTTTCATATTTTTGGGAAGTTCAGTTCTGCTGAGTTCACTGTGCTTCACTCTCTGCTTCCTTCTGTCTTGTATGTTTCCTCCGTGGGCTTTCACTTATTGTATCTTTAAGCATTAGACTGACTCTTCTCTCCCTGAGGTGGCTGTAGTCCCTGAGCCACGTGGTTCTCCTGCCCTTCTAGCAGCAGTGTGCTCTTCCCCAGCCTCCTCTGCAGCCCCTCCGTGTGGTTGGACCTTTGCTGGACACTTGAGTGATGGCCCAACTTGGGGCTGGCATTTCCCAGGAGTCTCTGGGATGGGTTGGTGCCTGAACCATCATGCAGGTGCTCTTCCTCATCTGTATCAGCATCAATAAATTTACTGATAGATGCATCATGAAATGTGAAGATGCCAGGCACTAAATTCTCCGGGCTCTTGGTGGGTGTCCTGCTGCCGGCAGTTGTATAGACAGACACCTCAGGGCTCTGGACTGTTGAGCTGTCTGAGAGGGCCCCTGTCCCTGAATCCTCCCCACTTCTGAAGTTGACCTTGAGTGAGCGGCTTTGGAGTGGGTTTTTTGGGCGCAGACTGTCAGAATATGGACTTGACCTTGTGCTTTGTCCTGTCAGAGGTGTAGTTGTACCCTGGGATCCTTCATGCTCATTCTCCAAGGTGGGCTCCAAGCTCGGGTTGGTGCTGATCCTCCCTGGCATGTTGCTGACAGGGCTGTGGGAAAAGCGAGAGCTTTCAGGAAAGTCAGTGGCACAGCTGATGAAGCTGTCAATACTGGATATGCTCCTCATGTCTGTAACTGCCTCTGCTGTGCTTGAGACAGCTTCAGGGCGGATGCTTCCCATTTCAAATTCAGTTCTCTGACTACCTGCTTTGGACAGCGGCCCTTTCTCCTTGCTGTTGAGGTTGGGTTGTGACTGGGTCTTGGCCATGTTGTTGTACATCTCCTCCAGTTTCTGTGCGCTGAGATGCTGAGGGCTGCTGGAGGGCTTGGCCTGCTCTTGGTAGCTTGGTTCGAGGGTCTTGGCGGGGCTGCTGGGGCTTATCTGTGACTTGAGTTTGGGTGTCCCTTTTGGCTGACTAGGAGACACATGATTATCATGGACCTTCTCTTTCTTTCCATCAAAGTTTTCCACCATTACATCCATGAGCTCTACACTGTGGCCAAATGCATCTTTCATGTTCATAGAGACAATACTACCATTTCTCCTAGCCCTCTCCAGAGCCTCCCTTCTTTTGATGGCTTTCTCCTGCCTCTTTTGCTCTTTGTAGAACTCAGAGAAGTTATTCACAATGATGGGAATAGGCAGGGCTATCACCAGCACTCCAGCAATACAGCATAAGCCTCCAACTATCTTTCCTAGTAGAGTTTTTGGGTAGATATCTCCATAGCCTACTGTTGTCATTGTAATAGTGGCCCACCAGAAGGATGCTGGGATGCTTTTGAACTTGGTGTCCTCTTCATCCTTCTCTGCAAAGAATACCAAACTGGAGAATATCATGATGCCCATGGCCAAGAAAAGGATCAGCAGGCCCAGCTCATTATAGCTCCTCCTAAGAGTGAAGCCCAGAGACTGAAGACCGGTGGAGTGACGAGCCAGCTTCAGAATACGCAGGATACGCATGATCCGGAAAATCTGAACCACTCGACGGACATTCTGAAATTGCAGCACACTCTTGTTGGATTCTGTCAGGAAGATGGTAACGTAGTAGGGCAGGATGGCCAGCAGGTCAATAACATTCAGAGGACCCTTAAAGAACTTCCATTTGCTGGGGGAGGAGAGGAAGCGAAGCAGGTACTCCATGGTAAACCAGGCAATACACACAGCTTCCACGTGGGCCAGCTGTGGATTGTCTGAGGAATGGCCAAACTCATCTGTGTCCTGCAGCTCTGGAAGGGTGTTCAGAGACAAGGCAATGGTAGACAGCACAATGAAGAAGATGGAGATAATTGCCAGGATCTGGAAAACACAGAAGAAAACAACCAGTAAAAAATCCTGAAATATACACATTAATGTCTTCGGAATATACATTAAGGCTGCATACCCATCTTGTGCCATTTTCTAGGGATTGTAATGTCAGTCTACCACCATCTGTACAAAACCATGCAGTTTTGTACACACACTCAAGATCCCCAGAGGATATATCCTCCTGACTTTGGTGATCCCCTGACCTTTCCTTTAGTGCCACCATGAGGTTGACATTTGTGGTTTTAAGTTAACTCAACAACCGTTAGCTGGATTGTTAGAATGAAATGTGCTGCACAGATTCATGTTCCTCTCAGAATGTATCATAATAACTTTGATCAACACTTGACTTTTCATTTAGGGCTATCATCGGGTCAAAATATTAATGTATCCAATACTTTGGTTTATGACCAAAAACCTGCAAAACTAATGATATTCCCATCAGGTTTATGCAAATTAGGAAATGTTAGCATGCTAACAGGCGAAACAAAGATGGAGATCATGGGCTTCATAACCTACTAAACATCAGCATGTTAGCATTGTCATGGTAAGCATGTTAGCATGCTGATGTTAGTGTTTAGGTCAAAGCACCGCTGTGCAGTACAGCGTCACAGAGCTGTTAGCATCTCTGTAGACTATTCGTGTTTGGTAAAGTTCTCTAGAGGGTCATTTAGAAACACAGCTTCCTTTATAAAGTTTAAGTGTGTGTTGGTCAGGTGACAAATCAAATGCAAAGTACTTATCAGGATATGCATACTAACAAATATGGATGGCTTCAGACTAACTGCCTGTTCAAACCAGTCTTTTAATCTTTGCGGAACAAGTTTCAAACGTTTGATCATCAGTACATCACAGCAGTGACGGCTGTCAAGACTGAAACAATTAAAAGATTAAAAGACTGCACTGAATATGCAATAACTCTGAAGCCATCTGTTTTGTGTTTGTGTGAGGGTCCTTCTCATTACCTTGAACCTGCAGTTGGGGTCACACTCTCATTGTGAAAATGACCACAATTGTACACACAACAAACAAGAAAAGTAGATGCAGGGAGTATTTTCCCAACATGCATCACATAGCCTACATGTCAAACTGGTGCGGTTCCAATTGTGACGCTAAATTGCTTTTCAGAACGGCGTAAAATATTCCAGCTAGTGATGGCATTTTCTGATTGATGTTACTGTAGTTCACAGTCCATTTAACTTTCTGGCTACTTTCTCCAAAGTATTCACGGAAATGTCATGTCAGCATTTCAAAGAAATAGGGTCAGAGCTAATGTGATCTCTGGGGTGGATGGTTTTTCTTCTCTTCCAGATATTACAGAGACAGTGAAGGAGGGAGATGAGAGAGAGAGTTTGAGATTGTATTGATACATTTTTTAAAACCCCTGCCACACTTGAACTTCACCGTCTCCCTCTCCGTTTCTATTCAGTCTGCTTCAACCATTCAATACCCAAGGCTACAAGATAACCACAATGTATTACTTGTTTTACAAAGCACACCATGCACAGTCAGTGAGCCTCCCTGATAGACTACTGGAGACCTCTGAAGCATTGAGCCACCTACTAATGATATAATCTGCTGAGTACAATAGGGTTTGGCAATAGTGCTGGGGATTAAGGAGGCTGCACAGCTGTGGGTGTGAAGGTGTGCCACACCTATTATTCCTGTCCCAGAGTCAGTGTGAAATCCAACACAAGGTCACTGTGGAGGCTGTGTACCAGACCAGTGGGGAGCAGGATTATTCTCTGCAATCAGCGACCATTAGCTTTAATTAATCTTGACAGTTGACTGCTTGTAGATCTACCTTGGCCTTTGAGGAGAGAGGGACTAAAAGTAGAGAAGCCCTGCTGAGGTGGAGGTGAGAGAAGGCAGGAGACTAAAGTAAAGGCATTTCAACTTCAGCAGCCAAATAGCTAAACTCTCTGTTAGAGAGTGAAATACAGGGCAGACAAAAAAAAAAATTAAACTATAAGAGCTTCCCCTGAAATAGCCTGTCTCCAGGTTTGGATCCCATGAGACCCAAGTGATGGAAGGAAAGTCTCAAATATGACCCATTAGGGGTAAATCTTATGTAAATAAATAATTAAACCCAAAAGAATTATACAACTTATGTCAACATGAAACATCCCCATTAACAGACTGATCCAGCTTGACGCACTGACCAGGCCTAGACGTCGTCGATGAATCATGCTGAAAAGCCACTGAACCAAGGTGTGCTGTATGTGAAGAACAACTGAAGCATGACCGGGTCCTGCCTCTCAACAAATTCTCTCACTCACCTTTTCACCTCCCACCTGGCGGTACACCTGCCAGGGTCAGCCAGAGAGGAGATGATAGGGATGTGATTTCACCACAGAGATACAGATAGAGTGAGAAAGAGGTGTCTATCGGGGACAATCAGCACAGTGACAAATCGATGACACACAGCGAATGAGTCAAACCCAGCATGTACTGAGCAGAAACTTGTGAGTTTCCTTGAGTATGCAATGTGGTGTGTGTATGTATGATTTGTGTATGCGGGGGTGACACTGTTTCACAAATTGAATATGAATATCTTCACGTAGCTGCCAGACAGAGCCAGAGCAAGAAGACACACAATTAGAGTAAAGTGGGTATTCTCACAGTGCGTATAAGAGGCACTAAAGCCAAAATGCAACTGTATGAATATATTTCACAATGCAGCAGGGACATTAAGACACAGGTGCACTGTTAAAGAGGAATATGGTGAGTGTTGTGTTACCTCATTAGCTCTTAATGACAACCTCTGAGGTCATTGGGACAGCCCATCCCACTTCCTTTTGCATAAATGGAAGATTAATCTGATCAAGGCTCCTACTACTTCTACACAATTCTGGCACGCATACCGGTATTCACTCCATATCTTTTGCTTGGTAATCAGGCCCAAGCCTCTGTTCCCCACAGGCCAGGAGGCAGGGGACTGAATATTTAATATCCTACTGAAGTGCAAGCTATCTTGTCCTGGAAAAGGTGTGTGTCGGTACTCGCTGGAAAAGACTGCAGAGCCAGAAAGCTAGCCTAGTTTTCACACTGCTTTCACTACTGAAGGTTAGTTCTACTTCATGCTTGATCAGAGGAGGGATAGACAAAAAAACTTTCTACAGACACATAGCAGGAGGTCCCGGAGTGGGAGTGTCCCATCAGGACAAGGAGTTCAAAAATTACCTGGTGTGTGTGTTCATTTACCAGAAATGAAAACAAAGTATTTCAGGTATATTTTTGTTTTCAATTGAGAACAGTACAAAGTCAACAAATGTTTTACCTCATCAACTTCATTGATTTTTTAAAATCAAGTCAAGTCAAATTTTATTTATATAGCGCCAATTCGCAACAAAAGTTATCTGGTGACACTTCTACATGTAGAGTAACACATTTCAAACAAGTTGGGACAGGGGCAACAAATGACTGGGACACCTGTTTGGAACATACCACAGGCAAGGTTCATTGGTAACAGGTGATAGTATGATAGATGACTGGGCATGAAAGGACTCAGTTGTTCACAAGTAAGCATAGGGCGAGGTTCACCACTGTGTGAAACCCATGATTGTATAAAAAATATTACTACATTGGGAACACTTCGTAAAACCTTTGTCGGTAAACACAGTTTGTTTTCAAATGATTGCATTCTGTTTTAATTCACATTTTACACAGCATCCCAACTTTTTTGGAACCAGGGTTGTACTTTGGCACAGTATTTTGCATGCTAACACGCTTGCAATGGCTAATAAAAAAGATCAATGTTCCATCACACACCAGTATAGGATTGACACTATTTTATTAACAGTTTACAGTAAAAATAACGAGAGAGAAAGTTCTACACGTTTCACATGTTGCTTCATCAGATTCAAGCTGATGTTAAGTTGGTATGTTTACCATGTTCACCATCTTACTTTATTGTGTTAGCATGCTAACATTTGCTAATTCACACTGAACACAAAGTGGCCTAGCTGAGGCTGATGGATATGTTGTTTCGTTTTGCATCTATTTAGTTATTAAACAAAGTACTCGACAAGTTCTGTTTGCACTTCATCCTGAGGAAGACATGAATGTCTGTGCCAAATTTCAAGGCAATCCCTCCAATAGTTGTAGAGACTTTTCCCTAAAAGCCTGAAATGTGAGCCTGCAGGTGGCGCTAGTCGGGGGATTCATCATGTAGGGACCATAGATATACCACAACTTAATGTCAGTCTGTGCAAAAGTTGTTAAAATATTTCATGGTTAACCAAAGTGGTGGAGTATTGGACCGTCCGTCATTGCCAAAATCATATTTTGTCAAAATATGGCTGAATACACAGTTTCTGTCGTGTCTGTCCAGTCTTAGGTCCTGTCAGGCTCACAGCAGACGTGCATATAGCACTAGCATTAGATCAGCATTAGTCAGACACTATCTAACTTAGCTCACTCTTTGGCTCAATCTATTTACTGCTTCATCTCCAGCACTGTTGGGATAAAATCCCCACTCTTAAAATAACTCAAAATAAATTACTCCACTGAGTGATCAGGATAATCTGATATTATTAGTGCCCAGTGTTTTGCTCGATAAAATTAAAGTTCCTGCTAAAAAAAAAAAAGTCAAAGTAGTGTTATCCTTTTGCCGTTGGGTATAGTCAAGAGTCACTAGCTTCACACAGATATTGACATGCAGTCTCACAAAATTACAAAACTGACAGATAAGTAAGGAGAGACCAGACAGAAGACATAAAGACAGAAGGGAGAGAGCAGCCAGGAAAAAGAAAGGAGAGTCGCATAAAGACTGGAGGTGTGTAAGGAATGAATGAAAACAGAAAAACACACACAAATGACAGTTAGGTATGAGAACAGATGACATGATGAACAAAGTGACATTGTATCTGCCGACGGAAATCTTTTCGTGTGGTATTTAGGGCTTTCCCTGGCGTCAGGCTGCAAAATGTTGATTCACTTCTGATCCGTCCTCATCGTAACTGGATTTGCCCTTTTCACCACATGAGCTGAATCAATGGAGGGATTATGTCACACCATGACTCACTCACTTTATTTTCTGTGGGCATGTTTAGTGCAAGGTGGCATCTCTAAGCCTCTTATCGTACTACTTCTTCATTGATTTGCCAATTAATGCTTTCTGGCTCTGTGTGTTAACAGTTGACCTTCCTCCTGCAGACTCTGCTGTGGTTCTGCTGTAGTTCCCTCGGTGGAATACAGGTTCAGTGTTTTTGTTTTTTAGCAAAGACTTCAGTGGAAAAGATTGATGGAATTACACCGCCAGTAAACAAAGTAGAGAATCCTCTCCTCGTAGAAGCCCTTTGCAGCTATAAACACTTCCTCCCCAGGGTTACAATCACCTTCTTGGAAAGTTCCACACAGGGACCACGGTGCAGTAATACTCTCACCTGCTGCCCTCTTGTACAAAACTAATGGCATTAATCTGTGAACATGTAGTTTTCCTTTTTGTTTCCCGTATGTAGTTTTTTGTTACTGTCACAATTATAAAAAGACCAAAATTTGTTAAGTATTAGTCTCTCAGTACTTTCTGGATAACAGTCCTAAATGGATGTCTATGGCACAAAGAAATAAGCTATATCAGGCTTCAGCTACACAGTCAATATTTGGTAGCAGGATCAATTCATAGCTGTTTTTTGTCTTTTTATGGAATGTGTTGAAATATTCTAAATGCCTTGCGCATCACATTTCCCAAAACTTCAGCACGACTCTAATTTATTAGAGACACCAGTCATAAATGACGGCATGAAAGATTGAACAAATTTAAACCAAGAGAATGGCAGGAGTAATGACTATTTTCTTGCAGGGATTTGAGGGAGCGTGCAGAAGGAGATTTTTTTTTCCTAGATAATTTAAAATACAAATTTTATTTGCATTTATTTTGACAGTGTGGGTTGGGCAAGTCTTTATTTTAATGCGATTCAGTTTTAGTATTTTATTATTTAGTATACTGTATTTCTGATACACATCTTTCACAAATGTCATGCTAAAAATGAAAAAGCTTAAAAAAGATCAAATTGATTTTTTTTTTAATTCATAACATCAAAATCTGGTTGAAAAGCACTGAACAGTTTCTAATTACATCAGTGCCCCCAGTCCAACTTTTCCATCTATTTCCAGACAGGCAACGACATTAAGCATCTTCCAAATTTACAAGACCTCCTGTGTCCCGCACAGATGTGCCCTCCGCCTCATTTGCCTCGTTTCACCTTGCCTGACAACCTTTTGTGTCCCACCTTTAAGCCTAGCAGGGAGCCTGTGCCTATCCTGTGCCGTGTGCTGAAGGAGGAGACAAGGAGATGGATTACAGTGCTTGCGGCTACACACAGGGTGTGTCCTTTTCGGAAGTGTCAAGGTGGTGCTTAAATGATGAGGCACCACAAACGCAGGACATCGTGTGTGCACTGATGTAGGATTCAAGTCTATTTGTATAAAGAATGATTTCAATATTTGTGTTAAGTGATAGGGAACAAATCTAATAAGCATTTCTCAAATTAACAGCATAAAAGAGTGTGTCTTTACGTGACATTTCACTGCACTCGAGTTCATCATCGGGTGCTGGCAGGGCTCCACTGAGGCCAACTTTCTGTATTGTTGGAGGACATAGATGAGAAGGAAAGAACACAGGTGTGTGAAAAATGAATTCAAAATTAGAGAGTGATAGAGTGGAAAAGCAAGATGAGCGATCGCTTCCCTGTGGCTCGTGTACAAACCAGAGTGTCAGTTCCCCCTGATAAAACATCTGTGCTTTTGCCACCGGCCTTTCGCCTGGGACAGAAAACCTCGACTCTGAAACATCTGGAACACCTGTGTTATCAGGTGTACACACAGAGGAGAAGAATGCATGCCAATGATCTCTCTCCAACTGAGTAATTTCGTAAGGCATATAAAGACAGGAGTTTCTATACTGGCAGAGCAAAGGAGAATTATACATCCATATCACCTTCATGATGGAAGACTATTGATTTCAAATTTCTAAATAATTCTCTGATCCTTAGAGCCTTTCTGCAGCGGAAATATGGTTCCATGGTGCAAAAATCTAATACTGCGAAATATGAAGAATATATCAAAAATACTGTTTTCTAGTAATTATTACCACATTCCTGTATTATGAAATGTATGTAAGTCATACATGTATCTCAATATAAGATAAATATGTAATCTATACTTATTTTATTTTATAATAAGTGGTACATATGGCAAAATGTAAGGTGTGTGATTTGGGAAGCGGAACGTGAGTCCCATTTTTCTGTGTATTGTACATCACCTCAGAGTGTCAATTTTCCATGAAATGTCTCAACAAAACCCAGAAATATTCTGGTGCGCAGATTATCAAAACTTCTTGTTCCATTTGATGTATTTAATTTAGTCTCAAAAGCCTGAAACAGAAGGAAAGACGGATTATTCAATCGATATTTATTCTGATTTCTTCAGTATTATTTGGGTCAGAAATCAGGTTCATTCATGGGCCATTTTTTTCAGCATTGTTTATTGGGGGACTGCTACAGTGGAAACACAGGCCAATATGTTTCCAATATGTATTGTTTGTGTATTTCTTTTCATTCATGTTAGAAATAAATCATATATATATATATATATATATAATTGTATATGGCGGCAGATGCCATAATTGTCACTAGTAAGTGAGCTACAGCAGCTTTCATCAATACTTGTTTGGCAAAAAAAAAAGGCCCATTTGTTATATGGTTGAATGAAAATACTGTTGTTGACACAAATCTGTCAAATAGGCCCAGTTATGTTCTTCACCTGCCTGTTCATCTCATACATTTATTGGAATTCATTTCAACACCGTGCACTGCTCAAATAGTGTGTCTCTCCTAATGAGTTCTGTTGTCAACATGAAGGTTGAAAAATTGTTTGCTTTATTTTTCCACTTTTCGTAGTATTGTTTGAAAATATGTACCCAGCATACTGGATCGGGCTTGTTTGAATTGTAAGAATCCTTTCATAATGTATATTTACTTTTAATAAATTACATTACATACATGTCACTTTCATAACTGACTGTTGAGGGACACGTGAATGGGTGACATATACTTGAGAATGTAACAAAGTGTTTGCATCCATCTGTCTCAGATGAGGTTTGATGAATTGTGTGTCTCTGCATTTTCTGCTGAGTCTGAGGGACAGGCAGGTCTTCCTGACAGCATGTGCCTGCCTGTATGAACCTGCTGGGACCCCTCAGTGGGGCTGGAGAGGTTCTACTCCAGGCAGGAGCCCACAGGTGGAGTTTTCGGAAAGAAAAACACCTTGAAAGTGCCCTCTTGGTTGCCTCTATAGATAAAACATGATAAAGGTCCCTTCAGGGTGGGCCAATATAAAAGACAATGTAATAAAGCCCCCTCTAGGGTGCCCTTGCAGTGCCTTATAAATTGCCCTACGTGCTAGATATTTAGTTGGCCTCCATGTGCCTCTAAAAAATGTGAAGTAGTTAGAAGATCTGAGTCACATAATTAAACAATTTTAATCTTAACCATGTAACTGTATAACTATGAATGCATCACGTCTTTATGGACGCATGTACCCCATTGCATAAAGCTGGCACCCTTTTTTTCTTTTTCTTTTTTTTCCCGCCCCTACATCTCAAACAGTCCACCAGTGGTTGAGCCCAACTACTGGAATATGTGTTGGTATCTGTGATCCTGAGATGCACAATCCTGATATACACTTGGTGTTTTTGTGTGGTCCTGAAAGCACAGCGGCATGACTGAAGGCTCACAGCACAATCACATCTCCACTCAGCGAAGACTCGTCACACCAGGCTGAAAATGACAAGTACTCAAAATCTGGCTTCATTCTTGATACTAGTATTTGCAGGCTGGAGCTCCAGCTGTCTCTTGTTGCTATGGTGTTTGCTCACTCTGAAACTGGCAGCAGTGTTGGCAGGCAAATAATAAAAAAAAAAAGATCAGAATATATGATGCTGAATCACCACCAACTCTGTGAAAATGGACCATTCGGTGCCATAGTGCAAAACAAATTCATTGTATATTTTTCATCTTTTATTATGGCCATCTTCATCCCACAAGAGGATAAGTTTCAGTGGAGAAAGCTACCAGGTTTTGGTGGCGTAATCAACATGTTCAGCCAAGTTTAATTGCAATTAGAGCAAGTAATCAACATCCGGTGAAACACAGGCCAACTGTGACCATAAGACACTACTAGCTTTAATGTGGATTATGACCAGGATGCAAACAGAGGTCAGGAGATTACATCAGACAAAGACGATCATGACCTCTGTCAGAGAAAGTGATTTCTATGAATGAAACCAAATGATTAAGTCACTACCTTCAGTCAAAGCTTTGAAAGTCCAGTAACATTAGACCCGCCATAGTTACACCATTATGATGAAGAGGAATATCTATTTCCTGAGGTTTGATACGAGCCCGTGCCAAGCAGCGGACACAGAGGCCTGATAAGATGCCTTTACTGATCTGGTGTCTGCTGGCAGCTAATTAACATTCACACAGCTCCCCTTCTCTGGTGACCCTGTTCGGTGTTTACCATAAAGGGCAGATGTCATGGGGCTCCTGTGACATGATTGGGTGTCAACACTGAATGGAGAGAGTTACCTGGGCTGCTTGCTGGGCTGTAAACACCACCTGTAACAGGAGAGGCCTGGTTGCTGCCTAATCCTATATGATGCCATATCAGCTTTACACTACAGTTTCAGTGTGAGACAGATAAATCTGATGCTCAGGTGCAATCACATAAAAAGGTAGCAAACGGTATTCAGAGGAATAGTTTGACATTTTGTCAAATAAGCTTTATTGCCAAGAGTTAAGTAAGAGGATCAATAGCACTCTAATGTTTATCCATTAAAGGGGGAAACAGTCTGGCTCCATCTAAAAGTAGGAATAAAAAACATTGAGCTTAGGAAAAAGACAAGAGAGTATTGGTGTGCAGCTCTATGTTGTCTTTGGTTGAGCTGATTTCTTTTCTTTTTTGTATTTACTGCTGTCCAAAAAAGACAAAAAAAGACTCAGCTGAAGAAGATTTAGCCGAACATCTGTGCATTTTATTCCCTGTACTCAACTTAGACACTGAGAACTGAATTGAAGAAAAAATCTGATTGATTTAGGTGTGCAAATTTGTTTTCTTATTTAGTTCAACAATTTGGGAAATATGCTAATTCACTTTTTTTGAGTTTGATGATGAAGCTACAGCAAGGACGCAGTTAGCTGAGGATAAAGATTGGAAACAGCTAGCATGATGCTACAGGAGTCACCTAAATAACAGTTAATTTATGTAACTATTTGTGAAGGCCTATGTTTTGTAAATATTTGCATCTGATGACCAGTTCCATTAAAAAAAAATAGCATCAGGTACTGTCCTGCTTTCAGAGTGGCTGAGCTAAAAGGCCTACATGGATCTGAAATTAAGGTTTACGTATTTAGAATCCAGATAATTTGGTGATCACTGATGATGATCTATGAAGTGTGAACTTTTCACATTAACTCACAGTGACTTGGTCATTTATTAATGGTGAGCAACTGGAATTCATGATACATCCTGCAATAATTCATGCATTGAATCACCATGAGTCATGCATTAGTTAACATGATTTTACTCTTAATAAGTGTTACCCTTCTCATTTAACTCTGAGCACAGAGAAAGCACAGATCTCAAAATGTCAAACTGAGCCTTCATCATGATGTCTGTGCCATCTGTCCTTCCGTTGATGAAGGTTGTGTTGATCCACATTCCATCAGCAGTCTTCAAGGTATTTCTTGAGCTCTCTGTATGTATCTCTATGCACCTGTGAAATTGCTAATGCATCAAAACTAAAACTAAAATTATCATAACTGGTCCCAGTGTGCTAGGCCCACCACTCTGTGTACCCATGACAACAGTAATTATAACTATTATAGGAAGTGCTGACAGAATCCCCTTCTGTACCATTTGCTTTATCCTCACAGTTATTTTACGTCTCTCTTAATCCACATGTCGGCTGCTTCTTTCTCTTTCTGAATACGAAGATATTTATGATAGCAAATAGTTACTAAACACCACATGGCACATGCAATGGACGCCATTCAACAACGTCAGCTTTGTATAATGTTTGTATAATGTTTGTATAATCTTTGATAAGGAAACAGAATGCACAGAGACTGAAATGGTCCCCAGTTTTAAAAGCACCTCAGCATCTCCTGTGCAGAATTAAGCATGACACAGCTCTAAATACCCACACTCATTGTAAAAGCATTTCCTTTTTTTGTGTGGGATGAAAGTGTCCAAAAGTGACAAATGGGATAAAAAGATATCTGTCAATACGCATCACTTTTCTTCAGCAACACCATACTGAATACTTAGACTTAACACATGGCAAATTCAATCTAAGAATATTCCTCTTACACTAACACAGATGCTAAGTGTAACATAAAACCATGTATTTTTCATTCTGTAGATGTGAAACACCTGCTGTGTAGCGGAGTCTCCTTTTAAATGATTCAGTAGGAGTGGAAGGGCAGACCTAAGATCTTCCTGCCTGACCACTGAGGACTGCAGCTCTGCACGTTTGTGTCTATCTGAGTACAGTATGTCTCCTACATCAGTGTCAGACCACTAAACGTCTCCTCCCTGCCCGGCTCATCTCTGTCCAGCTTCTCTGCGCTGTGGAGGCCATAGCACTCTGAGACACTCGCTCATCCTCAGTGGTAAAGTGAGGTCAGAGATACATAATGCAGAAAGACACCAAGAGAGCACTAATGTATGCAGCTGAGAGCAGTACAGGCACTACAGGTCCCTATAAGGAAACAGGCAGAAAAAGAACTTTAGATGTCACATATTTTTCTTAAACACTTCAATGTTAAAATTAAGTGGTGTAATAATAATCAACGTCTGAAATCGAGCAAGAAAACACAACTGGTTTTCTGTCCTCCAACTCTACCAAGAAAGAGAGAAAGCAACTGAGAGTCTGACATTTACAACAACAGTTTAGAGGGATCTAACCTTTAAAAGATGAACTCTCACTCTGAGCTAAGAGGCCTGAGAAACAAAAATAAAACATTCATTACTTTGAGATGGAGCTCTTCTGTGCAGGCTAAAGAGAGTAAGATGGCAGAGTGGGAACATTCTATACTTACAGTAAACTATACATCACATTGTGTGTTTATGTTGACAGTGAAATGTGAGAATGGGCGATTTCAATGCCGTTGGCGCCTTTCAGTCATGCTGTAATAAGAGTGGACAGTGATTGTAATGAGACTAGAAAAGCGTGCCCAGCTGTCTGTCACAACATATGGCAAATGCAAACAATGGCAGCCAGCTGCATGCGATCTATGTGAATGACTGAACCAGGATTTGCACGCTGATGATCAAAACAGGGCTGGCTCCATCAATGCAGAGGGATTAATTCTCACGTTGGAATGAGCTCTCCTCTCTTCTCCCTTCTCTTCCTCTTTTTTTTCCTCCACACACATACATTAACACGTACATGCACACGAAAAGTGCACAAGCACACACACATGAACTGGTGGACAGCAGCGCAGAGTGTGTGCAGATCTCTTTATGGGGTGACTGCGGCACCTTGGCGTACGGCTCAGCTGATAGTTTCCATGGTGACATGAGGCTTTTTAGGATTTGCATAAGAGACAAAAAAAAAAAAAAGTCCCCAAAACAGGACAGAGAAAATAGAGGCTAGGGGACATGTGATCATACTGAACCACAGAGTGGAAAAATACCGTTCATTTCCATCAGTGTTGATCACTGATTGACACTGAGGGTTTCTGATGAAGAGTTCAAAAAGCTCTCATTGTACGAGGAGCATCAGTTAATTCTTAATAACAGTTTATCTGACAAGCTGCTCTCTGCCTCGCCCCTAAAGCCCACATTCAATCTCTTCCACATTAAAATAGAAAAAACTTTGATTTCTGACTATATAGTGCTTAAATAAATAAAATCTAAATCTAAAATAACATTGTAAATCAAACATCGCCTCGTTCCAGCTTCTCACATGTGAAGATTTACTACTTTTCTTCATCCTATGTGATTTTAAATTACATTTGGCATGTTTTTTTTAGACTAAACAATTATTGGGTCGATTACAAAAACAAATCAGCAAATTCATTGTCAAAATAATTGTATTCATACATGTGTGTACCTGAGGGAAGCAATGTTTTGTTTTTTTGTGTCAGCAAGAACAATTCCACTACAATTCATCAGTTTATGGTACAATTACTGCAACTGCTGCTAGATGGGGTTCAGTACTCTGTGTTCATCCGTATGACCGGGAGCTATTGTTAAATGTGTCAAGGCCTCACAGTGCCACATTATGTAAGCAATAAAGGACACTCAAAACTCAAACTCTGACAAATGAATAAACTTTGAGAAGAGCCTCATAGAGAGTCAAACTTCCAGGAAGGTGCCTAAATATAGCACTACTTCAAACACATTGTTGGCATTGCCTCAGACCGTGTGTGCATTCCTTAAATCACAAACAAATTGCAGAATGTCTTTTAGGGATGACACCCACAATATCGATCCAATCACGTCACTAAAACAGGGTTATATATTATATATAGGTTAGTAGCTGTAATTGTGTACTTATTTGCCGCCTGTGTCCAGACTAAATCTTGCCATCATAATACTGTTGGAATGAGAAATGTTTGCAGTTCATTAGTGGCTGGCACTACCGACTGTTGCAGACTGCTGATTTCCATTCTGGAATGGCCGAGCGTTCCAGTTGGATAAAGTGGGAGTGATAGTAACGATGATTTGCAAGTGGAGCAAAACCCTAAATTGTAGAGGGATGTGTTTAATACTGCTGCCATCCTCAGGATCCCGGAGCTGAGATGTTGGGCAGAGAGAAGGACACGCCTCTCTGGTCAGACTCGAATAGGTGAACTCCATCTGTGCCAGACAAACAAAATATATTTTGTCTCCTAATTCTGATGTGCTCTCACTTTAGTTTCCCAGGCATGCAGCTCAAGTGGAGAGCTCCGCTAATTGAAAAAAAGGCTAAACAGATGTCAGACTGGTGCTTGATGCTCCACACGCTACCTATATCCATCCAGCATGCTGTAAACCGGCCGACAGTCAAGCACGCTGGCTCAGCCAATCACTGCCATACATGGAGATGCTGACCCCAGATTAAACCACACTTATCCGTCCTCCCTCTGCTTCTCCTGACCCTCACCACACTTACCACCATTACCACCCTTTAAGACTCCCAGACCCCTGGCCACATTATGGATCCAACCTTCCTTTAGGTTGAGTAAACAGCACATAATTGCCAGTCACAGTCACAGTCTTTTATGAAAGAAATCAATCAAGGAGCCATTTTAATTTGCAGCTGTTATCCCTCCCACTCCTAATCTGCCTCTTCTGCTTCTAGTGCAGCTGCTGACATAACAACCAGTTACTGTATTGGTTAATGTATGAAAGAGAGGCTGCACAATGTACTGGAGGCTACAGAGACCATCTCCCCATATTTGTGTTTTGACGTAATCGTCCATCCTGCTGATGTATCTGCTGCTGTGACCCTAATCTTCAATATCAATGAAGGGTGCAAGTGAAAGACAGCAGGGATCAATACAGTGACAGAATCACTTGGGACATTGATTTATAGTGAAGTAAGATGTCTTCTTTATTGAAGCCCTTTTGCCAACCAAGGCCTGCGTGTATAGACACGATACCAGAAGCTGTAGCTGACATTCACATGCCTGCAGTTTGTGTCTCTCTTTCAACCAGCTTTTTCTGTCGCTATATTCCCAAATCAGTTCATTCATTCTCCTCTCTTTCATGGCAATTACTTCACGTTTTGTGGTTACTCTTAAATCATTCCAGTAATGTTTATTTTCTTTCCTTCCTAAGGACATTCCCAAACTAATTTGAACCTCCATGTCTAATGTATGTATTAGACACGCAATATGCTCATTAATCTGCTTCAGCCCTCCGTTTCCTCACCACCATCATCGAGGACCTCAACTGTCTCCTCTTACTTATACCAAATCATCTGCACCATCTCTCTCCTATATATTAACGCCTTGATTTAAACACCATTAATCAATATTCTCGACTGTATCCTTGTCACCTGCTGTATGACCATATAAAAATCATTATTTGTTCCATTGGCAAACTATTTTATACTCTGTAATATAAATCTATATAAATAGAAATCTGTTAGCAATGTGATATACCAAGTTTCCAAATCTCTTGCTCTTTGAGAATCCTCTTTGTTCAAAGTAAGTGTGTTTCACAACAAGAATCACAAGCATTTCTGTAATCACTTTTTGGCATTAGACACTGAGAGTAAGAGATCACACTAAGATTAGAAAGAAAATCCTCAGAGATTTGGCAATGCTGTTGTTGGCATTATCCACAGAGCCAAGGTTTTCCATGAGACGGCCCCTGGGATTTCCGTTTAATACTGATTTTGATCTGGGCACAGCGTTGATGAAGAGGCTCTAATGAGCAGCCTTCACGTCGCATTTTCTCAAAGCTCTGTCCTACCACAAACACGCTGTGCTGACCCCAAGAAGAACTGCATTACATAAAGGCATAATAAGATAAAAATGACTCGGACATGCAGTCTCCATCAACACTTTGTCTGAGACATGAGAGATGAGGAGGATATCAATATTGTGGAGGAGTCCTGTAGGACTATACATAACAGATAACACACGGTAGCTTCTATTATAATTAGTTAGGCTATTTGAGATATTTTTATGGCAGTAGGTAAATAGCAACTGTGCAGCAGGCCAGTGAAGCTTTGGATATCTTTAAATATACTCAAGCAGTGTGCGGTAATAATACCAATCTGCATTTAATGAGTTTGGAATGTGGTGTCCTTTGTTAGCCTTCAACACCAAAATCACAAAAGCAAAAGTGTAGAAGCAATTAAACCGTGTTTGGAAGTGTTAATATATCGTGTTGTATTTTAACAAGTTGGCTTACATAAGCCAAACACCCAAACAGCGTTTGTTAAAAGAAAATATCAGCTTGATCTTACATTTTACCTTATAGTACTCACTAATAGTAATACTATCGCTAATGTTAATGAGCTACACTTCAGTACAAGAAATATGCTTTTTCTTTATTTCCATGTCTTATACATGGATTAACTGGTGACTGACTTTTTGCCTGGCCTGTTAGCTTAGCCTCAGTCTTTTAACACAATATAATGTAAGTATCCATTAATTGCACATTCAAGAATGATTTCACAGAATTCTTGTTTTAAAGCGAGCTGCAAACATTAAAAAGTCAGCTGGAGCCGAGTTTTCAACAAAGTCATTTCAGCTGACGAAGTCAACGGTCACAAGCTAGAAATGAGAAATATTTTGTCTATCACTGTAGAACAATTTCAAGCAGTAAAGCTGCAACTCTTAACATTATAAACTGTATAGGTGCTGTGCACAAGAGGAAAGCCTGAGAAGTGAGGGCAAGACTTAGCAAACAAATCAATAAATTCATCTATCCATCATCCAGTGAATGTAACTGTTCTGTCTCCTCAACTTCGGCCCTTTGCATGCTTGCACAGTGAGACTTCTTAAATCCCGGTTGAGTCTGTGTTTCTGTCCTCAGGGAGCTGCATCTGCAACCACAAATGTAACTGCGGGGGGAGTCAGGTTTCCCCCAGATCACCAACCCTTTCAATTTACATCACGCTGCTCAGTTTACACAGGACCCATCGACTCTCAGCTTCTGTTGTCATGGGAGATGGAGCTCCCTGAGGTAGTTTGAGGGATTGATATCACACACAGGATGAGGCGTCCAGACGATGAATTTCCAACAATTACGAGCTTAAACGGGCAGCTTTAGATGCATAGCAAGTGACTTCAAGTGGACAGCAGAGAAAGAATGGAATAGAAGGGTCACGTGGGAGCAAAATATAAGAGAAGTGCTATACATTATGCTGATAATAATAATAATAATAATAATAATAATAATAGCACTACGATAGAGCAACAGATCATGACCAGTATTTTGCACCCCTGATCTATGCCCTTGCACCTTCCACAATAATCTTCAACCTGGGACCCACATCCTCTCCTCTCCTCCTGCTTGGCCCACTTAACAGCATGCCTGAACATCCCCGTGGCCTATATCTCACACCAGACGGAGGTAAGGTGTCTGGTAGGCGGAGGAGGGAGAAATGAGAGCAGCGAGTAGGCTGAGGCTCTGGCAGCAGACTGGGAAGAACGGGGACTCCTGGGACTGCTGCCTGGAGATTAGCTGGGATACTGATTGAAACTCACACAATCCACCCACTCTGCATTGCCAGGCTATCCGCTGCACTGGTTCTTACTGTAATGCAGTGCGATATGCTGAGGACGAGCATTTAAATTCAGATAACTGCGTAGGACCTTTCCAGGATCCTTATAATGAGATACACCTGCTTATGTCAGTCATTCTATGCGCTGAGCGGCCACAGGGTCTCAGGTGAGCTATCTGAGGAGGTGTACTGCCTTCAGCTGCTCCTAAGGGACTTCTTCTGTGGTGTCCAGGCAAACATATAATCATGTACCATTAAGGTGATCTCCCGAGTCTCGTATGGCTCATCTACAGTACTCTGCTATCCAAATCACTGCTCCTGAATGTAATTACAACAAATGAGCATAAGTCCCTCCACAGTCAGCACACCACAGGAGTCTCACATAATTACAATCAATATTAGCACACAAACACCGCAAAGGATACGGCCTTTGATGCTCTCTCACATCACCATATGTTCACCCTTGATTCTACACATTTTAAACAGACTTTCGCTGCTCTTACTTAAATGTGTCTATATGGGCCTGGCATTGCATCTGTTGTCCCATTTGCATCTCCTGATGGTAACTCATGGTAAACTTTGCAAGTACTCATACAGTGGAGTCTATCATGCCAAAATGCATTGCAATGTGTGTGTCTGTGTATTTTTTGTTTTGAATGTATGCTTTGAAAAATGTTTTTGCACACAAGGAGCCTAATATCCATTTTATTCTTGCCTATATCTGATGCTGCTTGCTGTGAAGTTTGCAGACACTGAGTGCAGAGCAGTACTGCCTCTGTTGGACTACAACCTCCTCTTACTGTCTATTCTTTGGTACTTCAGTGGGTGTTCTGTGGGAAAATATTTTTGGATTCTTTGGAGATTCTTTAGAGGTCTATTTGTTGTGTGCCATTAGGGACAGCAGCAGTACAAACCAGCCCCTGTAGTTTTGGATTTAAAAAAAAAAAAAGCACACAAGACACCTTTAGCTCATCCTTATTTAAATAAATTGTAAATAAATAGATGTAGACATTTTGGGAAATATCGTTTATTTTCTTGCTTGACAGAAAGTTAGATGAGAAGGTCAATACCACTCACAACTTGTACATTTAATATCTTCATATTGCCACCACCTGGTTATTTTAGCTTAAAATTAACACTGAAAATAGAGGGAACCAACTAGCATGGCTCTGTACACCTCTCTAGCTCAAATTTGTGAAATCTGTAAAAAATCTGATATATCATTTAAGTCATTCGAGTTGATAAGAAAGCAAATAAACATATTTCACAAATTGTTTAACCTTTAAGTCTGAAAATGTTAATGAATATGAAAAACATGGATTTCTGTGCACACCTTTACAGATAAATATATAAATGATGGGAGAGCTCTTGCAGCTCAGTGAGAAGCACTGAGTGCACAATCTTCAGACCACTGTCTATCACCACAGGCACTGCATCACACCCATTACACTCTTTCCCACTCACTTCCTCTTTCTGTCTCCTTCTGTATAAAAGAACACTTTTTCTTTCTGTACCCTCTGATGATTTAGAAATATGAATCTGACAGTCTGCTGTTAGGAAATTAGATGCCTGCCATACAGTTTGATGTAGTCCAATAAAAAAAGGTTCCAACATGTCACAAACAATCAACTAAATTACAACATCAGTGTGTTTATTTAAGGATATACTGTATGTGTGCAGGTTTCAAGGGGAGAATGAGTGGGAAAATAAAAAGGCTCCAAAGAAAACATATTTGAAAAAACCCCAGAGATACAATGGGAAAATGTGCAAGCTAGTGCACTCGCGTGCGCGCGCGTGTGTGTGTGTGTACATTTGTGTGACAGCATATTTATTTATAGAAGCCCCTTGGGAGAGGAGTGCCATTACCGTGCTAAGGTAGAAAATCTGGTGGGGCTGTAGTAGATGTCACACTAAGGTGGGTTCATCATTCCTCGCAGGCTGTGCTTCATTAGGATGAGCAACATCCTGTATAATACTAATGTATAATCTAACAACCACAGCTCATGCACATTGTCCTTCTACACCTCTTTGTGCAAACACCATTAAAAAAGCACCACAATCTCTCTGGGGGACAGTAGCTGAAAAGACCACAATGTCACAGTTTCCTCCCTACTGTAAATTCAATGGGGGGGGGGGGGGGGGGGGGTTTTTTTTTTAAAAAAAAAAAAA
>JBBPCS010031520.1:0-22388 GCA_037974645.1 Hollardia meadi
TAATTATTTTTGATAATTATTAATTATTTCTGATAGCCAAATTTAATCTATTAGTTGTCACCTTGTGTCCCAACAGCCTTTAAGTTGTTCTATTTCTCCCTTCATAACTTCCATGTCTGTACTGGCAGTTTCTCCTTTCACTTGTCCTTCATTAGTAGTGGTGGAAGGTTTGGGAGGTGGAGCGAGTTGTACACCTGAGCTTTTCTCAGCAGTTAAGCTTTTCCCAGCTGAAGGTGCTTGAGCCTTGTTAGCTCCTATGCGAGGCTCTGAAGGTTGAGGGATAGCATGGGACTCTGAAGACTGAGGAATAGCAGGATTAGCTTCTGTAGGCCCACTTGGAAACAATGTCTGCCAGATCACTGGGTGGTCTATGAAGATGTACTAGCCGTCTCTGTGATTGTGCTCCGTCCATTGAATTGATCTTCTTCGGCTCGAAGGACCATGAAGAATATTTAGGAACTTGGGATACTCTGGTTTAAGGACTTTATCAACTCAATGGTGTGTCAGTTAGGACAGATGAGCACATGCAGGAGGTTCCATTTGAATCTTTAATTTTAAGGCAGTTTGAGCTGTTTTGTATTTCATATACTTAGTTCAAACAATTCGAAGGTAAGATGAGGCTGGTCCACATGCTCCTTTGTTCTCCAGAGAAAAGGGATTGCCACATGTGAGCTGGCTGCTACATATAGACTTCGGGCTGAATGGGCGGCCATTCAGGAAGAGGGAGGCAGATAGGAGTGGTTGGGGATTTTCCATGCAGGTAGATGGAAACAGGTAGAAGAGTGCTTGAGGATTTTCCTTTAAAAGATTCTATGCTGCATCAGAAGTGATTATTATGATAAGTTTGCATTATTTTTCCAGATCAATGGTTTGAACATTTTTGGTTTATGCCACAAAAGTTATATTGAAGCCTGATGTTAAAATTCATTCATCCTGAGGGATTTGAATTTAGACATTGAGAGACTCTTGGGTAAAAATAATCTCTAGAGTGGGCTGGTTTACAAGAGAAGCTCGGGCAAAATTTACACACTACAAGATACTTCACCGATATTATTTTACACCTGTTTGTCCTCATAAAATGGGTTTACTTGGAAATAATCTTTGTTGGAAATGTAAAAGGCATGGAGGCACTTTTATTCATGCAGTGTGGGCCTGCCCTCTGGTTCTGCCTTTTTGGCAAGAGATAATCAAAACAATACAAGAGTGGCTAAGTATACTTGTGCCTGAATCAATTCCACTTTGTCTCTTTGGGGACAGGTCGTGTTTACCCAAGATTTCTAAACCAGCATTTGCTCTAGTTTTTGTCTTTCATAAAAGTAGAAAGTATTTCATAGGGGTCAGACACTACACTTCTGGGGACTCTATTTGTGTTTTGGGTACGTGTCATGTTTTGTTAACATTATGAATATATTACTTTAATGAATTAATGTACAGGTGGACTGGAGGGGCTTTTGTTTTTGTATTGGTTGTGCCACAGGGGCTCTTTTTTTTTGTTATGAGCTTGATCTGTGAAATGGGTCACTTAGTGATCCCTTCAGGGACTTCAATCTGTGCTGTATGCTTATGGACTTTTGAATGGTATTTTTAGGCATGCTGAGTTTTTGTTTAGTCTGTACTGTTTTGGTTTGTGTCTGTGTTTTTTTGTTTTTTTTGTTTTGTTTTTTCTTATTCTCTACTGTATATATGTCTGTATTAATGTTCCTTAAAAATTCAATAAAAACTTAAATAACAAAAAAAAAATTCATTCATCCTGGGGACACAGCGAGTACAAGCATGTTGGTCAACCATTAAGTTTATTTTTCTTGTGTTTAATCTGTTGAGTGTGTCCAAGCAAATCTGTAGTGTGCTACATGATGTCTGCCAATGTTAGCCTGCCAAGGAACATGATGGTTCAAATGCTGACAAGGCATTTTATATGGCTTGGGGGTGTTGACGGCAAATGTTACTCAAATCACTTTGTCAGATAGCTCAGCTGCTGAAATATTGAACAATAATTCTGACAGAAAACCTCATATGACTTTGAGGTGCATCGTTTTCCGCCTTGGTTTCTGTTCTGAACACGTCTGGCTGTATTACTCCTGTATTACCTCGCAAAACAGCTAGCAAACAGAAAACAAGTACACGTTTGTGTATTTGATTAGCAGAGTGGAACACTCAAATGTATCTGTCATGATCAGTTCTCACTAAAAACAGCGGAAATTACACGTCTGATGAAATCTATTGAGATGGAAGCTGTATTCTAATAATAATAATAATGAACTGTTCACAGATGTTGTCTACAAATGTTGTCTACATAACATTTTTTTTGTTTTTTTGCTATTACAAAAAAAATGTTTGACAACACGACATAAGATCAGAGAGGAACAGAGACCAGCCATCAGGAGGCAGAGAAAAGGAGATAGCTTTACTATAAAGAAGGCGTCGCTAGCAGAAGTTGCAACATCTCATCATACACGCATACATGGTGAATATATTTATGCCATTTTCTGTTGAGTATGTACCTTACAAAAGCTGTTATTTTGCGTGTCGAAGCAAGACTTTGACAAGCTGCTCTGTTATACATGGTAAAAACAAGAAGATGCTGACATGAGAATTCATTTAAAAAAAAGCCAAACAGCATGTCATCAACCATTAATAAAAACTCTAGTTGCAAGTCTCGTATGTGCAGTAAAATTCTAGACTGTGCAGCATTTTAAAATCAGGAAAACACAAAGCTGTCAAACTGCAAATTGACATTTTCTTTTTCCCCATGACAGGTGAGCTGAGGCAATGCAGACACTAACGAGAGACGCTCAGCTCCGTGCGCACCATCATATCAACGTGCACAAACAAAAGGACAAGAAAAAAAGCGCTGTGTGTCAGCAAATACGCCAGTCTACAAGATTTCCCCACCGTAATCCACTCAGAGGGAAAAGAGAAAGGCCATGTGGGAGGAGGTTTGCAGGTTTCCAGGCCAGATCTTGAAGAAATCCCTTTCAATGAGTCCAGTGAGAAAATTAGGAGCAACTTTCCAAACCAACTTTGATCTCTCCGTGCTTTTTCTTTCTGGTTTTCTTCTGTTTCAGCACCAGGCTCCTGTTTTTGTCAAGATGGTCTCTGCTCGGTGCTCAAACTAACAACCGTCTGTGGTCACACCACAGTTAGAGTACAACACAACAACGCTGTAAAACAATGGCATCAGAAGAAAAGAAAAAAAACACCCAGCTGATTAAAACTCAGGGGATATTGCTTTGAGTTTCTGCAGAAAGACGTTAGGGAACAGGAGTTTTTGGATGAGAGGTTGTGTTTTAGGTGATTCTTTGTTTTTAAAGGGGTGAGAAATACCAAGCCAGAACTGTTGTCAAAATGGCCGCCTGTCACACGGACATATGTTCCATCTTAGGGACCTCCTCCTTCTAAAGTCTGCAGATTAAAAGTGCCATAATGGATCAACAAGGTTGGTCCTAATTCAGGCTCTTGCTAAACTTGGTCTGTGGATTTGTGGGCCAGTCACATGTTTAATGGTGCATTTAGGCCACCCTGTCAACTTGAAATTATATCAGATTATAATAATTAGAAATGATTTAGATCAGGGAACACATATTACCTCTAACTAGCTGCTTATTAGCATGTATACTAGTAGCATATTGGTGTTCTCTTAAAAACCTTAGTTAAGAAGTTATTCTTCTTATTCATATTCTGAGTTAGAAAGATTTGATTATTTTGACACTGTTTACACTTTTTGTTTTGTTACATAAAACTAGACCATATTTATGAAATGTTATCAAGGCAGACCACCTACCACCTTATAAGGCCCATACTTAGCAAAGCATATTAAGATTGTAATTCATGTACAACAATTTACTATCAAAATTAGGAGATTATTGAGGGAACAGTCATAGTTAATGGCCTAATAGTTGTAGAATATGGTCATGCAGAATAAGGCCTTAGTAAGGGCCACTATGCTACTAATATGCATGTTTGTATGTAACATGCCTATGTTTATAAGCAATAGTCACTGGTTATTATGTGTTCCCTCATCTAAAGTGTTATTTAAAAAATTCTATCAGAATTTCATTGAGCATAGTCATAATGGCCCAAAATGGACATGGATGTGGACAGCAGACGTGCACATATTTGTAGACATAATCACATGTGAAGTCGGTGTGCATGGTCCGAATAAATTCTGGGCTACATGCAGACTCCCACAGCCATGTGCAGGTGACTAGACAGACAGACAAGGAAAGAAGGATCTGAGCGTTAGTATGAGCCTCGACAGGAGGAGCAGGCTCAACCTTCAGTCCTCTAAGATGACCCCTGAAATGGGACTAGCTGTGCAACAATAGGCGTGTTAGGTAAAAAGGTATTATGGGAAGAAGAAGCCAAAGCCGTTTCAGAGAGATGACAAATGTATAAGAGTTTAAAGAAGATAATTTTGTGCCAATACCTCAGCAGATGCATGTTTTTTTAGGCCTACTAGCAGCATGTGTGCGACAATGCTACAAACAGTATATTGCGGGAGCACCTACATCTTATTTACATGATAAAGAATCTAGCGCGTTCCTCTTTGACAATATAGAATCAAAATCGTCATCAAACAAGCGACTGATAGACTTGCCACAGTCAGTACCATACTTCACAATGTCAAAGCAAAGGGCAACATAGAGTGATGGATGATTCTCGTCACTTTTTCCAAGTGCAAATGTTAGTCAAAGCTACATTACAAAGGTACATATGACAGAGTAATGACGCACCTGTCGCAATTTGCTTGGTGGATACAGATTTCTGACTGTTTCCTTTTCGGATAAAGCAATTTTCTGGGGGGGGATCCACTTTTAAATATTTACAAAGAGATTTTTTTCAGGACCTACATGTACAGAATATATGTCAAATAAATAATAAGCAACAATATTGATTTTCTGTGTGGTTGAAAAGTTACATAAATCTGAATAACAACACAGTAATACAACATGAGTACGAGAAGAGCAGCACAATTGACAGATAAAATGACCTTTTTAATGTATAATGATTTTTTTGTTTACAGCAGAAAAGTCAGCTGCTACAAAAATATCTTGAACATACTGTTGTGTTTAATGTCTCTGAACGATAATAGATTATGGAGACATCTTTATTGTGTCTATTTCTGATGTGAAACAACAAAATAAGAATGTGTACATAACAATTATTAAATTAAGAACTAATATATTAATACTATCCACATAATGTAATAAATAGAAATATAAAATAAATATTTGAAATACGACATTAACTCCAGTCTCTACCTGCAGTGAAAATCATAACAGTGCTGTTGAGTAGCAGGTAAACACTAGTATGTGGTGAACCCAATGAGCACTCAGTGAACATTTAGTAAAAAATAAAGGAAACCCGTGACTGTCAGTCCATCAGTCTGCTAACAGAATAAATATGTTTGTAGGACAAGTGAAATACTGAGGGAACATACTTCTAGAAACTGTTAGTTTCTTTTGTCCTGTGCAAAAACTAAGAAGTAAGCTGATGTATTTCCTGTTAAAGGTGACTGTGAATTTTAAAGTATATATTTTCATGCTGTAAATCTTGTCATTTAATTCAAGTATCCTAACTCTTTTTCATCAGTGATTGAATTTATAAAAACTAGAGGGAGGCTAAGACGTGTAGATCCATCTGTCAGGGTGAGTTCAGACTAAACACGAAGAGAATTTTAGACAAAAAAGTCATAAATTGAGCCAAAGAAGTCCCCATATCAATTGAAAATGTTTCAAATTGAGTCAAAACATTTGTGCCTATTCTGAGACTCCAATTCATGAACATACAATAAACAAAGGAGAGAGATCTGGTGGAAAGGAACAGACAGTACAGGGGCCTCATTCATAAAAATCTTTTTAAGATTTAGACTTGAACTTAGTCTATGAGATCATTTCTGATGGTGTGCTTACATGCAATTCATAAAAGCTGCTGAGCATAAAAAAAACATTGCTTAAGCAGGTTCTATGAATCCATTTTGTAACTTACACTCCTGTGATCTATAAATCTCAAATCAGCTTAAATTGACAGCACCTTGTGATTTCCTCTTACATAATGGAGAACAAATGAGGGTTTAGTCAGGAATAGCCATGGACCAAAAGAGAAAATCAAACTTTTAGAAGACAAGATCACGGCGATGGTAGAGGAAATTGAAGCCAGGCAACAGTTTGTCCATTTTATATATGAAGCCCCTGGTGCGTATGTTAGCTTGCTGACAGCTAAAATTTGTTTGGTGGAATTTATGCAAAAAACGCAGGGCAAAGGTTTCGTCTGAACACACCTTGAGGATCTTAGTCTGTCACGCTGCATTCATGTCCCACGGAAGAGATGTTGTCCTCATCACTGCTAAAGAGGATGTTAGGTTCCAGCTTGAAAACATTATATATCTCAGCTCACAGGAGCTAAAAATTGTGAACTTTGGGGTTGGGATGCCAAACTTAGATTTCTGGTATTACAACTGAGAAAATGCATGTAAGTTCTACAGGAACACATATAATTTTTTTCCCCCATCATAATAAGCTATGTTGGATTGATGTTGTAATGTTGTGATATAAAACATACTGTACGTTTAAAAGTACTGCTCTCTTATTCATGTGAGAAACCATGTCAACTGTCAACTGACAGTGGTTCCCATTGGACATGAATGCAACATTAGCCTGCATGCTAACTGGGGATTTCACTGGGTTGTGAACTACTCATGTTTCTCAAGCAAAACTAACTTTCCTCTCTGTTGACTTCCCATTTTTCTTGCACTACATTACGACCATGCTATGATAAATGATATTTACCATCTTTTAAAAAACTGGGATTCATTAACAACTTACTGCTTATGGCAAATATTTTTTCTTGCGGCGGCCATTTTGAACATCTGCACTACAACACAGGATTAGAAGTAAGAAAAACGTGTCGACCACATCATACAAGGCAAAGTGAATAAAAGCACATGATTTAGCCTCGCAAGTGGTAAAACCAAAAAAGAAAGGAACCCAAAATGGGTACTTTTACTAACCCGATTCAACCCAAAATGGTATGGTGATAGTGCATAGTTTTGCAGGGCACTAAAATTTGTGCCATGACGGTATACAGCACTTATTGAGATTCAATGACTCGTCTACCAGCTGTGGAAAAACAAAAATCTTTCATCGAGTAAATATCAATATGATAAACATATCTGCTGGAATCCTGTTGAGATTGGTGGTTACAAGCTGATATGTTACAGGACGGGGCCAGTGTGTGTGTGTGTGTGTGTGTGTGTGTGTGAGGGACCTCATCAGCGTACCTAATTGGGATGCTACACAGAGGTATGAGGGGAATATCGGGAAGGAGAACACAGACACTGAAAATGTTCGGAGCAGAAACAAACCAAAGAAATTTCTCTACTTGGTGATGCCTCCAAGTGCTAAGAGCTGCCCCGAAGGCACACTTCAAGTCTGTGTGGGTAAAGGGCAGGCAGAGCGCAGAGGAAAACCAGCACTGTCCACTTTGTCCAAACATCACCTCCAAGGGGCCAATTTCTCAGAGCTGGAAACATAAAATAAAGGCTTGTGGTCTAATTCCACTCCCATGTTCCCCTGTTCCTTCTGTAGAGGAATGCCTACAGTCTCCAGACAGGCCCTTCTTCTTCTTCTTCTGTGTTTAATGTGTTTCATACATTAATATATTCATGTGTGTGTGTGTGTGTGTGTGTTCCCCCGTGTGCTGATACAGCGCTACGCCAGTGAGTAGATGGCGTTGACGGGCGAGGTGGCCTCGGAGCTCTCGTTGCCCTCCGTCTCATCTTTGTCCTTTTTCACCGTGTACTGGCCGATGAAAGAGCCGTCCTCGTTGAACTGGCCGTCGCCACCTTCGCCGTAGTCCACCAGACTGTCGTCGCTTTCCTTCACGTTGCCGTCCAGCGACGTCTGGCTGCCCTGCAGAGGCTTGTTGTCCTCATCACTGCTGCAGAGGCAAACGAGGAGGAGAGTTAATGATTAAAATGGGAGCGGGATGTTGTTAGGGTTAGGGTTAGAGTTCTGGACCCTGTTGTCCCCATCCTTACAGGTTAACAGAGGAAGAGTGAAAGGTTATGGGGATAGCAGGTAAATGTCGTTAAATGATGTCAATTCCATATTTTCAGCTTTTTTATTGACAATTCTTGAAGTGACTGAATGTTCAAGCCACTCAGGCCTTGTCAGATGAGAATTTTTACTTTTAGAATTCATTAATTTCCTTTAAAGGATACGTTTAAATATTTTCAATTCAATATTAATACAGTACTCACGTGCTGTATGTCGTTTAAAAGAGTTATAGATCTCTATACTGGCCATGATGGGGACAAAATCCAGTCACTGTTCTCTGAAAAGATCCATTCTTAAGCTGTTGTTCGTTATTATTATTAATTTGCCAAAAACAATATGAGGCTTCAGAAATCTGGCTTAGCCAAATCGAGTGGGTATATTCTTCCTGGTATTTGTGTGCAGGTTTACTGACAACAAAAATTACCATTACGTATCCGTCCCCAGCAAGGACACAATGTCTGTGAAAAGACGAAGACATATTTTCATACTCAAAAGAATGTCACTTCTGAAGAAGCTCATTTCTGGGCAACATTTTTATGCAATTAAGCATAAGCATGGGCCCCTTTTTATATCATTTGATCGGTTCACACCAGTGAAAAGTTAGGATATATTACAAGAAATCGGCACCCTCTCCCATCTGAGTAGTATGATTTAGATTGACATTGCACTAACACGCAATGACTGATAGCTGCTGATAACCAAATGTCATTTCACTTTATTAGAACTAGGTTTAAACGTTTTTTTGATATTCCAATAATTATTGTGTCAGCTCTGTGATAAATTACTTATAATCATGGTCAGTCGGTTTGTCAGTCCAATCAGACAACACTGACGCAGACACCATTTGGAATGCATCTGGCGAGAAACAATCCTGCTGAATCCTCATATTAGCTTCAGCTGGACTTGAGAAAGCCTTTGTGCATGAGATTTTGCCCCACATCAAGCTTCAGTAGAGCTGCATCATGACCAGTACGGACAGAAGAAATGATTTCAACTCCCAAAATATTTAAGTAATGTAAAAGCTGATTTTGTAGAACACTATACAGTATTGGCCTCTATGTTTTAAAATCATCCCAGTCTCCTGAAAGTTATGTTCATATAAAATTAATTTGCACTGATATGTTTTATAGGAAATGCAATTCTGCCTGGAGTAAGTTCTTATCAGGATAATGTTGAATTTATCTGAAAAAAGCAAAGAAGTAAACATTAATTACTTTGAAGGAGACAGGGGTGATTAAAGAAGATAAATACGAGCCTAGAAAAATCAAATCAGACATTTGCATAAACACATGCTAAATGGTGGCCATATTCTGACATAAGATCCGAGCATGAAAACTCCAGTCCACCTCACAAATGGAGCTGTGCTTGATCTCAGTTCAGAGCATGACTGCATGTCTCCTGCCTCTGATTTTAGGGGGAAGAGAATTTCATGCACAGGGAGAAAGAGCTTCAGACTAGCATTAGCTTTCTGTCTCAGATCAAGCCAGGAGCATAACAGCAACAAATGCATTTGTAGATTGCAGAAGATTGAGTTATTGTTCTGTGGGACTTCTCTTCCCTACTCATGTCTGTGCATTGCATTTCAAGGTGTATTTATGTATATTCCCTAGGAAAGGACAGAATCTACACTTCTCAAACTCATCATGCTCCATGCTGAAACACATTGGAAAACACACAAATCATCCATACACTTTAGAAACTATATAGTCAAGAGTAAAAATGCACCAGGCCAGACGCAGCATGATCAAACACAATTCGAATTCAGAAAATTAGACTGTATTTGAAACCAAAATCCACTATTTATTATATCAATTCACAATAAATTATTACAGAGTAGAGCAAGAGACATTGAGAGAAGCAGAGACAGTGTAACAGCAGATGCTTTCAGAACAGAGGCTGATGTGTAACAAGGCGAAGAGAGGAAATGTACAAGTATCAGTTATAGTGACACCTGAGAGAGAGAATTATTGGTGAAAGATGTCAAAAACTTTCACACCACCCAAATTTAACTGGACAAGTCATCATACTTAATATTTGCTGTCACATTCTTTGTTGTCAATGAGTGTTACAAGTCTCTGACACCCGGACATCAACACACACCATATCATCCCTGCTTCAACAGAAACACAGTTTAACTGAGGTGTTGTGACTCACTTGGCTAGTCAAGAATACCCCCCAAACCCCAAACTTCTTTAAAGAGTCAGTTCACGTAAATGACAGAAGTAGGCTGTATTTTTCCACCAGATCGTTATTGTTTTATTTATGTTTTATTTATGTTTCTTGGTGTGAAAGTTCTGCTTGGATGAACCGACTCTTTAAGCGTTATTGTCATTTAACCATGGCTACGATCTTTCCCTAACAATAATTAACAAAGTGGGTTTTGTTGTGTAAACCTAAACAAACCTTTTGCAGCGATGGTTATTCTGAAAATGCTCATATTAAATTTTTTTTTGTAATGCTAACAAACAATGCTGTCCAGCTGATTTAAAATGGTTGTATTGGTGTCTTCATTTTGGACTAGCTTTTCTGAACCAATACCAGCTCTTCCAAACCGGGTATCAGTTTGGAAGAGCTAGTCTGAAACGAAGACAGTGGATCATTGGGGTTCTTCTTAAAATACCCTCAAATTAAAGGGGCAATGTTTAAAGTTGGCCACCTGTCGAAGGTCACTCCAAACAAATAGTGGGGGCAGCATATCACCAATGTAAATGCCAACTTGCTGCTCACTCTACTCTTTTCTGTAGCTATCATTGACTGTAGCTACTAGCTGCTGTTAGCTTGTTAGCTCAGTTAGTTGTGCAGCACCTGTCCCCATTTACTGAGTCTGCCTAGACCGCAACCTCTGATCACAGCGCGAGGGCTGGTGTTTACACCACAGGCAACTGGGCTCAGCAGTACCCTCCCAGTGAACACAGCCAGGTACTGGACTGGGACGGAACACAGCCTCCATCAGTCAGTTTTACCATTTCTCCAATCGAGATGATGAAGACAGCAGGCAGGGACAGGAGAGGCATGTAGCCAGAGAGGAGCAGGAGGAAGTTGGGAAAGCAACAGCACATCTGAATCTAATTTCACATCTATATTTCGACCAAACTGTAGGTGATTATTGGAACAGTGGAAAGACAAACAAGATGGTTTGGTGAGTTTTGTTTGTGTCAAGTGTGTAACAAGGAAATAAAGCTCATCTTCGTTCAGAGAAACTTTAATTCAGGTTGTATTTTTACAGTTGTATTGTCCGGTATATAAGAAAAATATGTGCAAGAATATTTCCTTCATTGACATTGGATTAGTTTATTTAGTTTATTTTTATTACTGGTTATTTAATAGGCTAAAAAAGCTCAGAGCTTGCAAAATAAAGCAAACTCTTCGCTTGTATACTTCTCCCAGCTGAAACTACAGGGGGCTCTAGTATTGGACTGTCGCCTCTAGAGGCACAAAGTGGTATTATGAGAGAGGACTAGCTAGGGCTTGCTGGTTAGCATGCTAAATGCAGCAGACACCTCTACAACAAAAGTCAAAACTGTTATTTCCTCATATTCTGTTGATAATGTTAGTTCCTTTTTGAATGTATTATACTACAATTTTCACAATATCTTACACATTCCACCTTTTAAGCTCAATATCAGCAGCTCATAGTTAGTGTTTGATTTCAACCCCAATGTGCTGTTGTATAGGGCCAACATAGCAAAAATGTGTCACTGTCCAAATACTTAGAGTCTGCAGAGTATATGTACTGTAGTTGTAAGGAAAGAAAAGTGTGACTGTCAAAAGTACCCATGAAGGCCTGGAAGCTGCCGATTCAGGTGTGGATGTCCTCACAACTCATCAATACATCAGAGGTTGTGTGCAGTAAGGTAAGCACAACAGCAGCTGGCAGATAGAAAGTCCATCTATGGTTTGAGGTCCAGGAGCGAATCAGGAGGACATCTCTGTACGCACCGGTGCCGCTGCAACATTCAAGATTGTTCTCTAACAGCGAATTAAATAGATTGGGCCGAGAGGCAGAGCCTTTTTCAAACCGGTAGCATTTGCCAAGCTATCTTTCATTTGTTGACCACACTGCACCGGCGACTTCAGTGAGTCAGGGTTCTTTAAGAGAGAGCCTTTTATTTCACTGACTTCAAAATGTCTTTAGAATGAAAGGGGGCTGATTTGGAATTGATTCAATTATTTGATTAGGTGAGCAAGAGCAAGAGCAAAGGTGGGGGAAGTAGCTTAGAAAGTGGGAGTGAGTTCCAGATAACCTTCCTTGCATAACAAAACGTGAACTCGCCCATCAGCAGCGTACACGAAATCTCATGAAATTGACACAGATTAATATGATGATGGAGTCAGAAAGTCAACTGTCTGCGTTTGGTATTTTTCTACTTCAGCTTAATTTAACAGATTTGTGTTGGGAACTTTGTTTGAGTTTGTTATGGTTCATCAACGGATTAACCATGCTTTGAAATGCTTTAATTTGATGGATAAAATCTTTTAGGTTGTAAATAAATTGGAACGGCTCCAACAGACAATAATAAATTAAAATGCACTGCAAATGAGCAAAAGAAGATGAGATTCTTTTTCAGAGCAGGATTAACGAGGACACAGGACTCCTTTCATACCTTTGAAGAGACCTTTGGACCAATGAGGAAAATAAATCCAAAACGCGACAAAGGACACATACATAAAGTGGGGTGGGTAGAACAGAAAGACAGACATGAGACAGATGGATAACCAGACATGCTACATAAACAGATACTGAAAAAAGGAGGTCTAACATTGTTGATGCAGGGAGATGAGAAAAAACACTAACATTTACAGTATATATACAGTATCTGGAGCTAAATACATTTAAATCATCATAATCCTAATGACATTAAACAAATAAAGTAGAGGTTTTAGCTTTGAATTAAATAAATGATACTTCTTTATTCTTGTTGTCCATATGAGAAAAGGGCAGCATAGCATGTGTCAGGGACACTGAATTCCAGCTCTTATGACTTGGGTCTTGTTTTTGGGCCATCTTTTCTTTTAGTTATAACTATTGACTGCATTTAAAGATTGCCGACATGAGACCTCCCCAAAAGTGAAGCCAAAACATCTCCATTGCCCCCCTGGTGGCTGGCTGCAGTATAGGTCATAAACCCCTCCCCCTCCATGTTACCAGATAGGACATGGGTCAAACTAAAAACTCAAAGTACACTTCAAATAAAATTTTCCCAAAGACGATTTCTGTCATTTTAGGTAGTTCTTATCGCACTGATGTATGTTCAAGTGTTCATTTTTCTGATTAGTTTGGTTTTCATTAGTTATTTGATCCTATAAAAAGGGGATAAAAGTCATGAGTGACAGCTGAGCCCTGCTTGTGATCGGGTGGGTAGGGCTCCACCGCTCGATCACTACTGCGCAGACTCTGGCACCAAATGACGTCACCAGCGCAAGATGGCAGTGCTCGTATCCGGGATATTTTGGCTTCATTTTTGTAGATGGGGAGGAAGTGGAGACACTTCGTCCATCTTTATTTATGTCAGTCACCAAGTCACCAATGACTGGGGTATGGGGATAGGGCAAGAAACACGAGCATACAGAAAATCAGACATATTGTAACAACCCAGTATGCTAATCACTACACATTGGATGATTCTTGTCTGGCAACAGGGTTGAATTGTGAACAAACCCACAGTTTATGTAGATTATGTAAACTACTTTATGTGGAGGTCAAACTGAAAGTGAGCTAATCTGAAAAGTTGCTAAATACTTGGTATTTCAACCGGGGGAACGCCCTCTGTCCTGTAGCATACAAAGTGTTGTGAGCCTGATGCATTCTTTGTCTTCTTGCATTGTGTCATCTCGTCACTTGTAACTTCAAACAGAGATGATTTTTTTTTTACTTTTCTGTAATCATCGCTGATTGTGTCGCATGTGAAACCAAAAGTCAACATTGACTTATTAGCCCAAACCATGATCTTTTCCTAAACCTAACCAAGTAGTTTTATTACCTACACCGAACCAAACTGCAAACTTAAAACATTTTAAATACCTAAAATGCTATGTCTAAGTCTAAATAAAAAGTTAACCCACTTATGGTACATAAATTAAACTTATATAGGACCTTAATGCGAGAGAGGGTTTGCGTACCGCATGGCACCTTATGGTACATGAATCTCGGTTTCCCATTTCTGTGTATTTAGCCTTTGTCCCTCTTTACACCATTTCACCTGACTTTCTAAAGACTTTCCAGCAGAAAACATCTCACTATCACCTTCTATGCACATAGATGTGTGACCAAATACAAAAATAAAATGAAAACAACGAGCGCTCATGAGCATGAGCTGAGAGGCTGAGACTGTCACAGAGCTCATCAAAGCATGCACTGCTACATCCTGCAAAACCACCCCCATCCGGGTGAAATACCAAGATTTTAGGGCATCCCGTGTCACTTATAACCCTTCATTTAACAGTGTGCACACAACTACAGTGAGTAGAGAGGGTCAGAGTTGAAGAAGGATGTGGGTCTGTGAACTGTGATGATGTTTACAATCGACAGTTTGGATAATAATTTTACTGTGCACCTTCGTTGCTTATGGTTCTTTGCCCCTCTGACAGATGCAATTATATTTTACAATGCTGATGGACAACTACGGAAATAAAGAACCAGGTTGTAATAAATTGGTTTTATCCTATAACAACTACAATGTAAAATCCCATGTTTTTCATGCAGGATGGCAAGTAAAATGGTTTCTATTTTAAGAGTTAATGATGGTTAATTAACACTAAAACTACTAGAGACCCTCTGAAGGCAGAATGCAAAACAAGGTGGAGACAACATGAGGAGGTTTGCACATAGGAAATGCCATATCATGTAAAAGTTTACTTTGAAGTATTTTCCATTTTCAATATTTATGGATCCAAGGTCATAACTTTTTTGGTTGGACCTTTGAAATATTTGTTCAGTCTTTTGTCCTCAAACTCCTCTCCAGTTGTTTGTTGCCTAAATCAGTTCCTTAAGGGTGTCAAATTTAGCCACACAAAGATCGTCCTACCCCCCTTTGCCCTCCCTACAACCAGAATTGATTTCCCTCGCCGTCTCTCGCCCCATGCACCTGATGCAACATGCTTTTTAAATGTCAGCCAGTGGAGGGAAAACAATGCAATTAAACTCTAGAAGGGCAAAAAGCATGCCTTAGCTGGAACAAAAAAGGTGCAAGACCTCCGATACTGTTCACTTGGGCTGCTTTCTGGGATCACTACATCTCCTTGTACGGCTGGAACAGCTGATCCATGAACAGCCTCATGTGTTTGTGGAGACGGATGTCTCTTGGCTCTTTTATTTACAGTATGAAGTTTGAGAAAAACACTGCACAATATTACATTAGGATCAATGGAGTTGATGTTGGTGTGAGCTCGATAAAATGCAGCTTTGAGCCACAAAACAGAAAAAATAAAACATTTTCCTGTGTAGCAGGGGGCCATGGCTGTGTGTTTTAATTGAGGTTTGATTGCTAATGTGTTCTTTCCATGCGACTCTCTAAGAGCCTAAGGCTGAACAAAAGCTGTGATTAACAAGAGGCATTTTATATTTAACTCTGAACCTTTACACAGCACTGAACAGTCTGGGACATAATCTTCAATCGCAAGATGGCGCCGTGAGAGTGGCAGCCTGTTGCAGCAGCCCCAGTCAACCAGACTTTTTAAGGAATAGTAAAGTATTTTGGGAAAAACACCTATTTGCTTTCTTTAACACCAGTATTGGCCTTCCTTCACCGGCTTCCTGTTCGCTTCAGGATTGATTTTAAGATTCTGTTGATTGTTTTTAAGGTTTTGAATGGGCTGGCGTCTCCTTATCTCACACATCTCTTGCATCATCACACTCCAGTGAGAGCACTGAGGTCGACCAACCAGATGCTTCTGGATGTTCTGAGATCTAGGCTAAAAATCAGAGGCGACCGAGCATTTGAGGTGGCTGCCCCTATTCTCTGGAATAGTCTACCGTGTCATATAAGAACTGCTCAGACCCTGGACACTTTTAAGTCGCTGCTGAAGACTACCTCTTCTCGCTGGCTTTCAATTCAAGTTGAGACCTTGATTGCATCTTCTATTGTGCTGTAATTCTTGTATTATTACTATGTTTATTGTTTTCTTTTATTATTAATTGTTATTTACTTCTATATTCGTTTCTTTTTGTATCTTAACCTGTTCAGCACTTTGGTCAGCTGTGGTTGTTGTTAAATGTGCTATACAAATAAACCTTGACTTGACTTGACTTTATGATAGTAAATGTAAAAGTAAGGTGATGACAATAATATCAGCCTAATGACCTGTAAAGCCAAGCATGACATAAAGACTGGAAGGAGGTAGAAACAGAGCTTGGCTTTATCCTAAAAACACCTAGAAATACCATTGTACCTGTATCTCGATTGTCTGTACATAAACAGAAAGTAAAATTGACAATTTGTGGTTTATTCCAAAAACCAAATCAAAAGCTCTGCTAACCAACCGCAACTTGTAGTTCTAGTTCGAGAAGTACTTGGGCAATGGATACACTTTTTTTTATCAAGACATGTTACTACCATTAACATCACAAATTGTGGTTTTCTGTTTGGGTAGGTATTTCTTTGGCCAGCTCCAATTTAGCTTTTTATCTCTGACTCTAGTCTTTATGCTAAGCTAGGCGAAATACCTCCAGACTCCTCAGCACAGCAGAGCCCAGACATGAGACTGATATCAATCCTCTCATCTCACCCTTAAAAAAAACAACTTGTGTTTGCCCCAGATTATTGAACTTTTCCTTTAAACCTCTCTTAATCTACTTTCATGTGCAAAGTTGACTAAGAGCAGTATAGGGAGTCCATAAGTTTTTTTCTGTTATCTTGTTGGTTTATTGTATTCTTTCACTTTCAATAAAGTCTCCTATTTACTGAGCTGGGTGGCAGCCCCCTGATTGAAAAATAGGAGTCAATTATAATAGGTGGCAAACCTTTTTTTCTGGATTTAGTTTTTGGACTGAAGTCACGGACTTGCATGAATAAAATGTCTTTTGTGGTCCACTTGCAATAAACGTAACGACTAATGAAGCTTAGCAAAAGTTCAGACAGGAAGACTATCTCCTTGCACATGCCCTCTAAGCCTGGATCTAGTAAGGGAAATCTGGATACAGCCTCGGAGATGGGGCCCCTTTTATTCCGATGAAAGTTGCTCAGTGGCACAGGAAGCAAAAAACTATCGACTTCCTGGGTCTAAAATTACCCAGGTCTTTTGTGTAGCTTCCACATTGTGGACCCATAGAGCAGGCACACTAGTGACTTCCACCCGTCGAGTGCCTAACTTCTGGTTTAGCACTCCACTAACTTGAAAAAGGATATTAAATTGTTTAATCATGTAGCTCTTCTAGATTTTACAAATGTAATCGGACCCAATGGATCAAATTTTGGCATCAAAACAAGTCATTTGGTGGGGGTCGCGATGCTTAAAAAATTTATCCACCGTTTTACAGCGGCTCCTTTCACAATATTATCCTATGGGAAAAAAGTCTTTTTGGGACCCTGTGCACCTCATGATGTTTTAATTACACGGTTTTGCCACAATGTCAAATTGGTTTCACAGCCTGACGCTCTTCCTGGGTGGTTGCCTCTAAGTCACAAGCAGTTTCCCGCTATCTCCACTAGGTAATTCTCCTCTTCATCCAATCACAACCTATCATGCTCTCCTTTAGCCAATTATTTGTAAGCTGTCAAACTTACCAACATCGCACCATTCCTCATCACCACCACAAGAGTCTAGGCTCCTTCATATTGGAAGCACCTAATTCATTGGACCGCTTCTCATGGTGGTCTACTTCCTGCCGGGGTCTAAGTGCCAAAGAATATTTATTCTGTTCACAATGGATACCGACTTACTTCAAATTCTCTCATTCTCTTTTGTTCCTCTATTAGCCTCTCCTGATTGAAATGCATGGCTCTGTCATTTACTGTATGGATGTCATGTGACCATCATGCAAGCACAACGCTCTGTAGTCAGGGAGCCCTGGCCTTATTTTCAAATTACCAGGTCTGAAGATTGTTGACATGGAGATAGTTTAGTTGATTGGTTGGTTGCTTGGATTGACAATTTGACACCCATAAAGAAACCAGCACTCAGCTGCATCTTGTCCATCTCTCTGCAAATAATATATAATCACTGCAGTGTCTATGATGTCTCCTCTGTCTATCACATCGTTCACATATTTAAAAAGTAGTGCAGGCCAGTTGGACTGAAATTGCTGACATCATGTATGAGAACTGTGCACTCTTTGCAGACTGACCAAAGAGCCGGCAATACGTGAGCTTAAATAAGCTACACCTTACCCACCCCCGGTTCTCCCCAGCACAGGCGAAACATCTGACTCAACCCCCCCCCCCCGACATGCATAGGCCATGAGAAATGCCGTGCTGAATCCAAAGTACCTGTTCTCGTTTGCGTTCCTGTCAGGGACAGATGACCCATTTCAGCATGGGGGAAAGAAAGGGATGAGACGTGAGGAAATGGGAGACAGCGTGACAGGAGAGAGGACGTGTAGAGAAAGGGAGAGGAAGGAAGGAGGACAAGCTCCGCATGATAAATGCGTGTAAATCCTTACATGCACACAAACGCACAGAGCTGAGTGGACTTGAGGGATTAGCAGCAGGGATGGAGTCTTGGTCAGATTCAGAGTGAAGCAAAGACCTTGATTGTGAGAGAGGGGTTTGGGTATTCATGTTAAGAAATTACAAAAACAAAACAGGATCTGACACACTGGATATGGATTAATCACACAGTATTAAGCACAACAGCACAACACCACTCAGGTGATAATAAATACCGACTTCAACTACTTTGAATTGACCCTGCACACTCATATAGAGCCATCTTTTCAATAAAAAAAAAATAAATCAGATGCACTGCTGTATCACTCAGGGACTGTAATTTCACACTTTTATTGAAGCCATTTTACACCACAGCAGAGCTAGATAATGATAATATACAGTATTCCCTAGTGCTTGTACTGTATGTATTACATAGATTGAATACTATAAAAGATCCTTCCTGTGTTTTGATGTGTGTGAATGATATGTTCCCATTATATAGTGTCTACAATTAAACATTTTGATGCCACACTTATCACATGTACTTAGATTTAGAAAGCAGGTTAGGTTCAACAGGTTTTTAGTCAGAAAATGACAGACTCATTCCTTACAAACAAGCATGAAGCCTCAGTGGGACCTGGAAGGAGCAAAGGACATATCACTTACCAACACATACTGTACAGACACATTCTAAAGTGTATACAGTACATCCTCACATGGCAGTAATCTGGTCTACTCTATATGTTTTAAATGTTATTCTTATACAAGTCCACTTTACATCTCAGTATGTGCCTACTTCCCAAGTGTCCAGTTTGAACATTTGATAGCAGGATGTTATTGGGCCTCAGTTGCTTGACACTATAATTAAAAGCACTACACAAATGGAATTTGATTGGCTGTCAGTGTTTCTGTTCAGTGTTTCGGTCAGCAAAACTCTCTGAAAGTGATCCCAACGATATTGTTCACCAGTGACATCACTATAGTCAGTTATCAGAAAGGTGTGTCAATAACAACACACAAAATTTTCAAATTTACCCTTGAAAAACTTCTTTCTGGGGTAGAACAGGGAAGCTTGGAAATTTAAAAAAAAAAAAAGTGCTTTGAAATGTATCCGTATTAGTGTCGGACGACGCCCTATTCACCATGATTATTACCAAATGGAACCACACCTGAAGGACTGCTCGATCACAGCTGGCAACTTTGTGTTCTAAAACACGTTCATAATTGAACCGTTGTCTCATCTGCTCTGAATATCTAGGATGAAAACCCTCCTCTGTGCTTGCATGACTTGCTGGCGACAATGCTGCATCTGGCACCAATAATAGAGGGCTTTTTGAGCAAAGTCTTTCTGCCACCACTCACAAGATCTCATATCAACAACTAGAGGGAGCTGGAAATGACTACCATCCCAATTTGAATAGCCAAAATGAAATTTAATTTGTCAATGTGACCTCAAAGCTTTCCTGTAGTGTCAAAAAGTTGTGATTTAGTTGTTTTAAGGATATAATGATTTAATGATCAATGTTCAGTGTTCAATGTTAAAGTAAGCCAAACTATGTAAGTTTTAATGCATAATTTTCATTAGAACCCCATACATTACCATCCTTTGATCTGACTGAAATGTATTTGTATTGTATTAAATTGTATTGTATTGTATATGTATTTAATTTGTCACAATCTGACAGTAGTAATCTGACTTTCACCAGTTAATACTCCTGTTCTACAGCTGGTTCTCATAAACCCATTTTACATAGCCCGTTCAATGCAGGCCAGTTATGCCTCTGATGCGCCTAGCCGTCTGTGTAAACGTCACGGAGGCAAAATGGGGGGTCAATGTCGTTCCACCTCTGAGACGGCAATGGAGGTAGTAACAGCACCAAATCGACGTGTGTGTGTAAACGTGTAAGCCAGCTTGGCGGAACAACGAGACAGGGTTGAGATGTTTTGTCGACATAGTTTGTGTGCGACGCTCAATCGGGAACTGCTAGCAGCTAGCAGCAGTTGGCAGCGAACTCAAAGAAGAAGAAAAACAACTGAAAATATTTATAAATTGTGGAGACAACGCGAGGTTCGGGAGCTACTTACCCTCTGAGCAGAGGATGAGATCATCCGCCACATAACAGGGACTGTAAATGATTGTTTTTGTCATGTTATTCCATTGTTTAGAAAGCGCTGCTCAGCGCGCATGTAAACCGTCACACTAGACTCTGACGCTGATGTATTACTCGGCAAGCCTCTTTTCATTGCGGAACGCCGGCTTGCTATCTAAATCACGGAGTGGAGAGGTGTTATGACGCCGTTGCGTTATTCAGTGTAAATAAACAAAGACGTCACTGAGAAGGGTCTTCCTTGCAGCGATATTAAGCAATCTCTGTGTAAAAGGGGCTAGTCTCTGCTATAGTCCTAAATACATTAAGCTTCATAAAATATACAAGATGAAACATGGCAATATTACTTAGAATTACATACAACCTCATCAACTTACCACAAATTACCTCGACCACTAAAAAATTACAAATTAATTTAAAATGACTCATTTCAAAGCCAAGCGTTCACACAAAGCTGGCCACTGGGGTACAGAGGTGCAGATATAATTCAGACAATGTAACACAGTCTACTTGATTCTACTTACTGATAATCAAAGGATCCGTCCTGGTCTTTCTGATCTACTGGGTCCAAGGGGAGATCTTTTTTGTCACGGACTGAGGAGAGAAGAACAAAAGCAACATTTTCAGCATTTTGCTGAGAGCTCCACTAATGTCATGATTAGATTTGATACACAAAACCTTCCACACCTTGAGGGCTTGCTGGAGTTAGTTTTAACATAAATTCCTTCTGTTAGTCCTCATCTGGTAAATTAAGTTCCATATCTTTGTCTTCAGCCTTCACATGAAACTGTTAACTAACACTGTGTCCCAATTCCATATTTATCCCTCAATGCCTCATATATTTTGTAAACTGATACTGTAAAGCAAACAAACATGGACAACAAATTACTTGTCAGTTTGAGTACAAAAAATTAATGTACTCTATGATTTGGCATGAACAGGAAATGATAGAAGATGCTTGCCAAAGGTGAAAACCTTTTTTTTTAAAACAGAGTGCAATCTGTTTCAATTCATTTATGACTTATGCATTAATGAATAGGTATGCATTTGGAACACAGCACACATTTTGAAACAAGCTTAGCAGCCTGTTTTCATGGCAGTTGTACAACATCGGGTTGGGTTTGTAAAGTGCTTTGGTCAGTACTGAAAACATACTCTTGTATGAGTGTGAGCTCCTCTCATTAGTCTTTTTCAGTCCTGATACAATCCACCTTTGACTTAGTTCGTCAGTGGCTGTTAGTTCTTTACTTTCACAGCATCACACTGGGGCACCCACCTAGATATTTTGCCAAACCAGTCACGCAACCGCCACCTAGACATTATAGAAACTGCAAAACATTAACATAACTCCATTTCAAACTATTACATTATATCCTACTATAGCTCAGCATCACAGCTGCATGAAGAATGTTTTCATTTTTTGTCAGAACAAGAAAAACACAGCTGTAATTTAACCTTTTTAAAATATAAATGCATATTAGTAATATTTTGGGAGTAATAAATAAATTGACTGTGCTATTAGATAAAATATTATACAAAACGCTCAGTGTTATACTCTGATCTGTCTCCAAAAGTAGAATGGGAGCCAGATCCTTCAGTTATCAAGCTCCTCTCCTGTGGAACCATCTTCCAGTCTCGGT
>JBBPCS010031530.1:0-16113 GCA_037974645.1 Hollardia meadi
GTGTGTGTGTGTGTGTGTGTGTGTGTGTGTGTGTGTGTGTGTGTGTGTGTGTGTGTGTGTGTGTGTGTGTGTCCAGGCTGCCACAAAGCTTCTGGATGAGATGTGCCATCTGACGGCTCAGTCTTTGACACCAATGGACACATCAGAGCACTTCAAGGTCCTAAAGCTCCTGGGTGAAGGCTCCTATGGCAAAGTCATGCTGGCTGTACACAGGAAGAGAGGTGAAGAGGGAAACTAACACTTTTGTTACAGCCTCAACAACCCCCCCCCCTCCCAAAAAAAAGACCTGCATTGATATCTTTCCCTTGTATCCACCAGGTACTCCAATGGCTTTGAAGTTCTTCCCTCGTGAGTCCACCTCTCTTTTCTCTTTCCTGAGGGAGTATAACCTCTCTCTGTCATTCTGTACCCACCCGTCCCTGACCAGAGCCCTGGGAATCGCGTACTCCACCCCTTCACACTACGTTTTCGCTCAGCAAGCAGGCCTTTTCGGCGATCTCTACGATGTCATCTTACCTGAGGTATACGTCCATTTCAATAGGGCTATTAAGTGTTACGATTAGTGCAACATACATGTATACTATATTTATCATGATTTTTGTTGTTTTCAGCTTTCTACGGTCTGGTCAAATGCAAAAGTGGGTGTTATGTCCACTACACAAAGTTTAAATGACAGATTGTCTTCAGGCTAGATTAGATTTCTTATACCTGGGGTTTCTCCTGCTGTTAACTTGTATAATACTTCATGAGTTTTGCATTCACATCATCATTTTAACATAAAACACAAGCAATAGTGATGATGTGTTGCGTGTTAGATTAAATCTGACTTTTTTAATGTGGAGTTTCACTCTTCAGGTTCTTTTCATTTAAATAGACATCATTCAGCTCACACATTCTTCTCCTTACATCATCCCCCAGGTCGGCATGGAGGAGGACTGTTGTCAGCGGGTGGTGTCCCAGCTGTGTGGCGCACTGTCCCACCTGCACTCTCTTGGATTTGTCCACAGAGATCTCAAACCAGAGAACGTCTTCTTGTGTGACTCTGCCTGCCGCTGGGTCAAACTAGGAGACTTTGGCATGGTCAGTGTAAAACACATTTAACTGTCATATGATGGCATTTCTAAGAAGCCTTTGAAAATCTAACTTATATGGAGACTGTCATCCCAAAAAGAACAACAGTATAAGTCATTTAATGTTTACAGTGAAGTGACCCTAGGGGCAGTAATCAAGAGAAGCCGAGGAAATCAGATGACATTATTATAGATCAGCAAAGTTCACATAGGGAGGAAGTCGGAGTGGATGGATGTAGTTATTAGATATATTTACTAGATTTTTACATGTTTCTTTGTTGTATACAAGTAACAAAACAAAAAAATTCTATACTAGGTGAAGGCCAGGGGCACTAGGGTCCCAGAGGTCTGGTACAGCTCTCCTTACTGCACCCCAGAGGCCGAGATCGCTCGAGGAAATGAGGACAGCTGGAGAGGCGTGAATGACGAAAATTATGGTGTTAAAGAGGATGGAGAGAAGAAAAACAAGTTGAGAGTTTGGGTGTCTGTGGAGCCCAGCATGGACAGCTGGGCGCTGGGGATCCTGACCTATGCCATGCTCACCGGCAGTCACCCATGGGCTGAAACAGCCAGCGACTGCCACTCATACCTGACATATCAGGAATGGTTTGACAGGTCAAAAGGCCCTGACGACGAACTGGATGTGTGGGCAGAGCCACAGGGTGAAAGCAAGCAGGATGTCATCGATTTGATTGGGGCAGAATTTGGAAAGAAAGACCATCCTCCCATAGCGCCCCAGTTTGCATGTTTCACCCCGCTGGCCTGTTCCTTCTTCCAGTCGCTCCTTGACCCGAGGCCCCAGCTTCGTGGACGACCCGAGGCTGGGCTGAGTTACCTCGGAGGGGACTGGGTGCTGGAGAAAGAGAAGGTGCGACTGGAAGAGGAGAGGAAGAAGAGCAGAGGAAAAGGAGCCATCAGGAACATGAAAGAGATGGAGGGTAGAGGAGAGCGATAAGGAGATTTGTGAACTGATTTGTATACTGGTGAATAATAAAGCAAATACTGGCTGCCTTTTACATTGAAATATGTGTTATAGCAAGGATATTTAATGTTTAAGTTTAATTTATTAAAGGTGCAATGTGTAAGATATAGCCATAATGTTAGTTTAACTCTAACCCTAACATTTAAAAATAAACTAACATTATCAACAGAATGTGAAGAAACAACAGTGTTGATGTCTACTTACACGCCGGTTCTACACGCCGTTTTCGCCAATGCCCAACTCTCTCACTTTTCCTCCACTTCAGCTCTCTCCTGTCCCTTCCTACTGTGTCTTCTCATCCCTGGTGTCATAGTCCTTGTCTGAGCCGCTGTAAATCATCTCCCTTCTCTATCCCTTATCGTTACATTGGCCTGTGTCCGGTCCCAGTCTGGTGGCCAGCTGTGTTCACTGGGAGGCCACTAAGTCTCGACTCCCGCCATGATCCGAGGTTCTGGCCAAGGCAGACTCCAGGTAATAGGGCCACTAGGTCCAGGAGTAACTGAGCTAACTAGCTAACAGTAGCTGTAGTAACAGTAGTATAGTGACAGCAGTTGGCTGTTACATGTTACACCTTTAAACCTGACTATCATTTTTTACTTGTTTTTCTTTGTTTTATATTACTTTAAATTGACTATCTTTGGACTATTGTTTAGACAAAACATTTGAAGAAGTCATTCTAAGCTCTCGCAAGCAGTCACAGGCATTTACTTATGTAATTTCTTAAATTTGAAGTGGTTAATCAACAAATTAATAAAGAGAATAATCGATAGATTGCTCAACAACACACATTTCTGCAGTCCAACTGAAAAAAAATGAAAAATTGGGAAATATCTCTCTATAATATATCAACATTAACACAAACCAGACAATTACTTAAAGGTCTGTGAGTCTACACTATATTTTTCACTAACAGCTGTTGTTCAAACTTAGATGAGAGCTACTGATGGCAGGTAGCGTGAAGGAGTGTAAGGTTGATGGAAAAATCACTTCCCACATCCTCATCAAACATGAGGGAATCCACTGTGGAAAAGTCCCCTTTGTTAAATGAACATGGTTTATGGGAAATCTGGTGTTAATCTTGAGAAACTGTTGGACTGTGGGAGGCCAACAGATGTTTCAATCATGGTCTCATTTGTGCTTTGGAAATCGGTTAATTAATGTAACCCTAGCTCTTTTATATTATTATTTAGATTTACTATAGCACTAACTGCATTTTAGATATCAGATTAAAAAGGACATAAGTGTAACAGCTGCAGTTGTTTCAGTTTAGTGCTGTAATGCTATCATGTCCTTTAAAGATACCCTCTTTAGGGCCCTGCCTCTATATTTAGGTCTACTTTTGGCTGTATGCTATGAACTGTATATAGACAAGAGCCCAGTTTTTACAGCCATAAACATTTAGGCGAGCAGACAAGAGATGAAGTGCAAAAACCATCAATGCTCATTTGTTTGACTCGGCTTTGCAAAGTTGTTTTATTCAGAGGGACTTTCTGGAAATACATTTTTATATGCTGTATATTTTAGTAGCACATGTATAGCACTGTTCTGTAGCCCTGTAAACATAGTTGACAGCTAACAACCTTTAACACATTAGCACTTGACCTAAGCTGTTCGGTGTTGCTGTAGCACCTTGTACACAAAATTGCATCTTCTCATATTTTGTATAATACATGTACACTGTTTCAAATGTATTAAATATAATGTATTTAATTAGAATTTATTAAATTCAATGTTATGTAATACTGCAATGCCTTTTGAGTAGTACTGAGTAATAATGGTTTATTAATGTAACTGTACATACTATACACAGACATTGCATTTTATCAAAATGCGATTCAAATGGTTAATCAAATGGTTAATAAAATAGTTTTTGTAAAGTGCCTTCTTTTTTATTTGAAAGTTTGACAACACGATGAGTCATCTCATGATTTTACTTTATATCATAAACACTCAAATCTGCCAGTGTTCTGCAAATAAATGGAGTTTGTATGTTGACCTTAAAAAACATGGCCTGGCATCTCAACTGTAATTGTAATTTTGTAATCCTTGTAAGATTATGTTATATGTTATTATAGTGATTACACCAATGCAAATAAATAACATGCACACAAGACAAGGGTATGCAGACACACACAGTGAGGACAATCTGAAGAGCTTCCCCAGATATTTTCAAAAATAGATTTATGATCGTAAATTTGATGTTACAACATTTCAGCAGCATGTATGTGCCACGACCCACAGCTCTGACCCCTCAGCCTCCCAGTCTAGCGACAGCACTTTCTCATTCCAATACAGCTGGACACTGCAGGGCTGGGTTGCAGGTGCAGACACAGTGAGCCATTTTGATAGCAAACATGGATCTCTGACATAGGTTTGCTCTTAGAGTTTGAGGTTCAGACCAAAAATAGAATTTAACACACTAGTGGCTGCATTGTGGGAGCGTGCTCAGGCAAAATTGGGTTTAACTGTTTATCAGTGCAAAATCTATTTTATCTGCCAAATTAAAACCATTTTATTTGCCAATACAGCACATTACCAGATGACATAGCATTGCAGCAAAAACTGAACCATGCAAGAATTTGTAAGAAGCAATCTTTTGCTTTTTTTTTTTTTTTGCTTTTCCAAAGAGCTGTGCCTGCTCTACCAGGCCATCATTGATGGATTAATTGTGCAGAATTTCAAGTCAGGTCTTGACCTTAAGCCTGAATCTCTAGATCTAAATTCTGCAGATCATCAATGAATGAAAAATCCTCAGTGTCATTAATTGTTTTAACAAGTGGTTTCAGGTTTGCCACTTTGCAAACCTGAAACCACTTAGCTGTTTGAAACACTCCTTTCATTTTACATATGTAACTGCATGCTAGCTAGTTTATTTTGCAGGTTTGTTTATTCACATACTTTTGGTCTCCGTTTCCCAGGCTGTGTTGGTGGCAGGGCCGGCTACTGTTCGATTTGTTTGCCAGAAAACATTTGACACTTCTGTGGAAAAAGCAGAGTCGGCAGAGTAACAGGACGGTGAGGTCAGAGGGAGAGAAAGTTAGCAGTGACAGACCGCAGAATGCTGAACCTCTGCCCAGTCTAATAAAAACCGAAGGAGTCGTAAATAACAAGCCCACTTGAAAACAAAAATGAAATAAACTGCTGCAGTATACATCTCTTTGGCTTGTGTAAGAAAGTAAAAACTGTCCCCAAATTACTTTTAAAATATAAATATGACAGAATTATACAAAGATACCTGTTAAATCATATATCATGCTAAATCACTGGTCGTTGTATCCTGTTAAATTTCCTCGGAACTGTTATAGAGAGCTGAAGTGTAACTGAAATTTCCAGGTTCTGTTCCAGAAAACCTGATTAAAAATACCACTGAGCTTAGACCATCACAAGTTAAACATCATTGCTCAACCTAATGCCTGGTCCATGCAGGAGACGTGTGCAGAGCATGACTGTTGCTGATCTGCTGCGGCTCGCACATGTGTGTCCACACAGGCAGCGCTGCTACAGCCAGCCAGAAGGCATTTAATTAGTCTCAAAACCTGCGCAAGCACACAGAACACAGAACATCTCCTCGCAAGGGAGTATTTGTGCTGCGTGAGCACGTACCTGTGATGGGCATGTGCTACACCAGCGTTTCTCAACCTTTTTTCAGTCACGGCACCCTTTAAAAATGTTCAAAATATCAAGTCACCTCAGTCTAAAATGAAAAAGAAAACAAAAAACCGCTCTCCATTCCTCTGATGACCAACACACACGCACAAATGATTGTTAGAGACAGACTGAGATATGGAGGGAGGTAAATGGGAAACATTTTCAGAAGTTCAGAAGTTGTAGCTATAGTTTTTTGGGGGGGATTATTAATGCATTTTATTATGTCTGCAATGTCAGAATAATATTTTTGACAGCACCCCTGACAAAGCCAGATGGCACCCAAAGGTGCCGCGGCACCCCTGTTGAGAAAGGCTGTGCTAGACCTTCCCTCAGCGCTTGCAACTGCACAACATGCACGCTCGGTTGAACCAAAGTTGACTTTTGAGACTTTAGAAGCGGGGGTCAGGCTGATGACGTCTCCTCCCTTTGATTGGTCACTTTGGTTTGATCACCGACACAGCCCGGCTGTTGGCCTGAGAGAACGGTCCGTGGTCTAGTAGGTGAGTCTTGTCATTTTTTTCCTCTCTAAATGCACATTTGAAGAGGCGCCAACTCAGGAAGAAGACTCTTAGTCTAGGCAATCTGTCAGAAAATTTCACCCAACCCAGGACTAATTGCAACAGAAATGAATTTTGTTGTATTCAGCTCATGAAACCTTCCCATTTAACATACCAAAAGTCTATGAAAATCCAAGGGGTGGAACATTGTCAAAATTGGCATCATTTGTGCATGGGTCAAAGACCGGAAAGCAGTACATTTTACTGATACACAAAAGTTTATCATTTGTTCTGGTCATACTAAACATGTATATGACAAAAAAAAAAAATCTGAGCTCCAAATCATGTTTATTGGATGTTTCTTGTATTACACTAAATCTGTCTGTTTGCCCCCCACCCCCCCGCAACTTTTCACCCCTTTTAAAAATCCAAATTTAGTTAAAATCGAATATTTTATAATCTTCTCAATCTTTTCAATCTAATATTTAATTAAAGGCAAATTAAAATATCTGCTCTGTGTGCATTGCAGTAGAGCTTTTGTTCCAGCGTTACATTGCTGCTTCGGAAAACATGGAGAATCGTCATGAAATTTTCAAGCATGAATTGTGTGCACACCCTCCTGCATTGTTTGACAACATGGGGATGATGAGAAAAGCAAACAAACCAGCGCTTGCAGATGCCATGTGGGCTCAACATACACCTGATGAGAATTGCCCCTCACATGACGTTCAGTATGTTCTAGACGGAGATTCTCTCATGCAAAGGTTAGCTTGGCCTCGTGGAATGACCTATGGTGCCATTGCAAAGATGTACATAGACTATGTACAGAAGAAATATGACCAATCAACTGTGATTGTATTTGATGGATATGAAGGGGGGGCATCTACTCAGGACAGCACCCATCAACGTCGCAGCAAAGGACACATGGAGCCAACAATGAATTTTACAGAAGACATGGTCTGTAAATCACAAAAGGATCATTTCTTGTCAAACAAAGCCAACAAACAAAGGATGATTAACCTCATGGGGATGAAGCTTGGCAAAGGCACTGCTTTGAAGTTGATCAGAACAAATCCAGACTTTCAGAAACATGCAGCTGTTTTCAGCAATGAAGCTTCGACAAAAAGGGAAATTGAAGAAGCTGGCCAAGCTGCACTTCTGACTATCTACAATAGTGGAAAAGAGGATAATATTGATAGTCTTCGTCATGAGCGATTTTGTCAAAAAGTTGCAACAAGTTCAATCTTTGTGCATCCTCAAGTGCTTCCCCCTACAGCCTCTGCCACAAAGTACCACAGTTTCAGAGTGTACTTGCAAGTACAAGACTGGCTAGGTTGGGAGGCCCTGAGTCCAGCTGATTGGGGCTGGCATCTGGTAGATGGAAAACTCATCCCAATAGAAAAAGTGCCAAACCTTATTCTTAAGTTTTGTATTGCTTTCACATTGTGAGACTGACTTGAGATCATAAACAGCATCACTGTTTGTATTAGATACCATGATACTGTAAGCATAAAAGAGCATTAAGATAACATTGTGACCATAACAAACTGAGATTTAGTTGTGTCAGATGATCCTAAATGTCATTTGAAACACCTCTTGACTAAAAAAGATTCATCCGTAGATATTAAGTTGTAACTAACACTGTGAGAAATGCCATTTTGTATTACAAGTACTATATACTTACATGAGAAAATAAAATTGTGTTCTATTTAGAGACTCAACAACCATTTCTGTGGATTTCTTGCCCCCAAAAATGTGGAAATAGACACCAAATTTGCAATTCTAAGTCTATTTGAAGTCAAGATATGGGCAAAAACATTGAATAATGGCAGCCATTTTGAAAAAACGTCATTTTAACATACTTCCACCAACTGGATTTTCACGGACTTTCACTATGGTGTTTAGGGCATCAATGTAAACATAAAAAAGTGAAAAATAAATTCTGTTGCAATTAGTCATGGGTCAGACCTTATTTTGCCTGGACTATCTGTGTTTATGTAAATATTGACCATATAGCTTGAGAGCCATGTATAGGGATTTTATAGTGATCAATCAAAGGGAAGGCATCAAACTTGTGCAGCCAAGCGAGCGTGTTGCGCAGTCGAGCACGCGCTCGTCACAGCCCCGTGCTCGCACAGTACAAATGTTCGCGTGTGGTTTTCATGTGGGTGGGTTTTTAGACTAATTAAACACCATACAACGCTCTATCGTTCTACACAGCCTACATATACATCCTCTGAAGATGAAATTTAAGTCACACGAGCCCTAGTACAATTTCCAGTATAAAGTATCATTTCAGCTTAATCTGTTAATGACCTGTTAATGTTAATGACCTGCTGAGGCATCACAGAGAGTTTAGTAAATCTGAGGAAGATGAGGCCCTTTTTACCTGATGTGCCCCTTCCTCTGTGGCCTCACTCACAACTATACATATTCACACACACACACACCACACAAACAGATACACATACATATCATGTTTTATCAGATGAAACTGTATAAATTAAATTTTAGTCTCTGTCATATCTTGTGTAACTCTTTCACGTCAGTTGGACAAACTCAAACATACAGCACTTGCTCATAAATTTTAAAACAAGGCAGCTGTTCAAGGATACAAGGTTTTCGCCCACAAGCATTAAACATCAATGTGTATGTACATATCAATATGTATGAACCCATCACATTGTATACTGTACCCATACACAAGCATATTAGCCGACAGGTATTCACAGACACTGACCTTGTGCCCATGAGCCCCCCAAACACACACGGCTCCACCGAAATCATCCATGGTTCAGGTTTCTCTAACAACTTCAAAGCTATAACTGATCATGAGTGGCTCTAACCTTTCACCCTTGAACTCTCTGTCCCGACTAAACTGTCCGTCGTCGTCCCCCCCCCCCCGCGCTCATCCTCACTGCACCCGTATCGCACTAGCAGCAAGTGTACACAACAGTATGTCTCTGCTGGTTTGAGCCAATAAATTCTTGGTGTTATTAAAAAGTGGCAGATTTGAGATAAAGAGATCATCTGTGACGATGGATGGGTTACTTCACAAACCAATCTCAGCCAAAACTCAAGGATTAGCAAGCTAGTTTAAGCAAGACAGTTTGATTACTGTATCATATTTGGGTAGCAGGCCTGAGGGTCTGTGTGGGGACACTGGCCGGTGGCCTGTGAACTATTCCGATCCAAATTTCTCTCCTGACATTTCACCTGATATGTTGCACTAACGCTATGTGTCTAAAGTATGTCAGTGTTGTGTAACAGTGAGTGTGACAGTGTGTGCGTGTGGTTAGCCAAAGTGTCAGTGAGAACGTGAGAAAATAAAGGAAGTTGACAAGAGGACAGAGCAGCTGGCAGAGGATTTTATGAAGAGGTCAAGATGATGAGTGTGGCAGACTACAGTTTTATTGGACACATAGGTCAAATTCCCAGGGTTCAATATTTTTATTAATGTCAGAGTTACTTTTTACAGGTCCTGCTGCTATGTGTGAGACTAGGAAAGCTGAATGGATGTAGAGGAGGAGACACGTAGAGGTTTAGTGTAAAGGTGTTGTTATGCATCAAACGAAGTGCTTGTCACATGGTCCAACAACATCTAAAAGTCCCCTCACTCAAACTCCTTTTCGGTGTACAGTGGCTGCATCCAAAAACTCCTGTGCCTTTCTGAAAGACACTGATATTCACAAATTCACATTCACATCACTGATTGGCCAGATGTGCTAAGGTTGGTTGGAAAGAAAGACCGATTTCAACCAAGGCTAAGAAGGGCGGCCTGAAAACGTCCGTCAATATTGTACACTTATCGCGTCCCACCCCTCTCTATGCCCAGTTTTCCAGTCCACCTGTGACTGTGGCCGTTGAGAAAATGCTGTAAATGCTGAACTATGTTGATCAATAATGGGAAAAACTTTGAAAGTATGATGAGTATAAGAGATGCATTTTTTCTGCTGTTTAGGTTTGTGACAGTGAATTCATGGTGTATCTTCAAGGACCTTTTAAACCACAGTGGCCTATAACTGAGGCCAGTTGAGATCAGTAATTTCATTAACCTTGAAATTAGCGCATATTTACGTTTAGGGATTCTCTGACGAAAAACAATCTTTTGCAGAATGCATGTACTAAATTTCATTGCAACCCATGCAATATGTCAAAAATATTTCAATCTGGATCAAACCTAACACCAACTCAAACCTTAAGTAACATTGCCCTATTGAGAGTCCTGCCTTTAACACGTGACTTGAAAGGAACTTGGAGTTCTACTGGTGTTGCACCTTCAGAGCAGCACATGAACACATACTGGTACTTCATTTGGTCCTAAAAGAGGCAAACAGACCTCCTGTAATGGGTACATGTCGTTTTCTGACTGTGACATCATCTCTGGACGCCTGCTCTGAATTCTTCCCATCACAACCTCGAGCCAAAATTAAAAAATTCTTTTATGAAGTGCTGATATAGGTATGTCACTTGGAAAGTGATGCTAAGCTAAGATTAGACTTAGTGACATAAGTCCTCTAAAACTGTATCGGCCATCTAGTCTGTCTGTCTGACCTCTACCAGAGTGGTCAGACAGACAGAATGACTGTGATAAAACCACAATCCAAAAGAGTTTTATAATGTATATTAACATTATTGTTTGCTGTTGTTCTTGCTGAATTACTCACCGACCAACATATTACATTAAAAAAAAATTCATAAAATAATTGTTAAGTAACCAGTATAGAATTTTTAGAAACTCTATTGGCGTCGTTGCAGAAATAGCAATGTCGGTGGGTCAATCACTCCAACAACTTGGATAGAACTCAACAACTACAACAACAACTACTGGATAGAATGCCATACCTTCATCTAGTGCCATCATCAGGTCAGATTCTTAATGTGTCCACTTATTTTGGCTAATGACCAAATACTTGCAAAGGTAATGACATTCCCATCAGCCTCAGATGTACTTAGTGTTTAGTGCTAATTAGCACACATTAGCATGCTACCACACGAAGCTAAGATGGTAATTATTATAACTGAATTACATCAGCATGTTAACATTGTTAGAGTGAACGTGTTAGCATGCTGGAGTTACCATTTAGCTCACAGCACTCTTCTTCCTAATAAATAAATACAAATAAATACAAACAAGAAAAACAGGAGAATCAGTCACACAAGACAAGACAACAAGTAACAAAACTCTCTCTGCAAAGACAGTATGATTGTAAAGAACTATAAGAACGGGATTTTTTTCAGCAGTTGCAGGAGGCTCCACAGAGGCACTTCTGCATTTCCTGGCTATAAAAACGTTAATGAAGCCATCCTATGACAGCTTCTGAGCAAGTTCTGCATTGATGCTGATGACAGCAAGACCACTTAGATGTTCTTGTCCCATTGATGAACGCAGGTTTGTTTTAATCAGCTTAGGTTTTGAAAAACTTTGCTCAGCAGAGGCAACTGTTAACTGGGAGAGTTAATGCAATACGTGGAGCAATCCAGAGAGTTTGGATAGAGCTCTTGAAGTTGATTACATTAAGAAATGTGAGCATCTCCAGGGCAGCTGTCTGTGGTGACAGTTGTGGAACTTAATGTTATTGTGATGATGCACAGGCTGCGTGTTTTAAGCAAATTAAATACAAGCAAATATTAATTCTTCTCTTCTCTGCCATGTCCAAAACTGTCACAGCAGCACTACATTACCCGTAAGGTTTCAGGATGCACCATGGGGATGTCGCCGTGGTAGGGGGGCACCGTAATTCATTTTAGGCACTTATGTTTATTATGTATTTCCTGATTCCAGTAATGTTCTAATGGTGCCTATTTCAGTTGCACTTCATCTTAAATTTAAATAATTCATCATTAACATTATGATTGAAGATGATAATTAGGCTGTTTTGAAGCCCCCTGCAGCACTTGGTGCTCTACGCACAGCGCGTTATGCTCGTGTACGTAACACTGGGTACTACCAGAAATCTGATGGGACTTTGCTGTAGTGATATTGCTGTTCTCATTTCTCATCAGAACAAAAGTTGTGATAAACCACAGTTATTTTTCAAACAGCCCAAAACATTAAACCCTTAAAGGTCCCATATCATGAAAATGCATTTTTATTGTGTTTTGTTTTTTATAAACTCGGAGGTGTAAAATAAAAGCTGTTAAAATCTGAAGTCGCTTACCACTGCCGTTCCTCTACCCCCATCACCACAAGATGGCCTCACAGCTGACGAGCTAGTAAGAATTTTAGCTGGTTTCTACCTGGAAACTGGATAACCAATAGTCATCAAGCTAAAAACATTGCATAAGCCCGCCCCCTCAGTGTCCGCGTCTTCCCACAGTTCCCAGGAAAGAGATTGAGACAAGTGTGGAGAGTGTAGCAATGTTTGGCAGGAACAGACGGAGGCAGTCAGCAAAATGACAGAAAATTCAATCGATATATTTTTTCTTATTAACACAATTACATAAGTGTTTAATTGACACATAAACGGTACACTTATAAGTGTAAGTGGCAAGATATGGGACCTTTAAACCATGAACAAGCTGCCTTTCTTCACCACGGACGTCCTGTTCTGTGTCGAAGGCAAATTCGTCACCCTCTCCTCCCATGTGACACTTCTCTGGTGGCCAGGTCTGCCTCTCTGACCCTGTTTTGTCACACAGGTGTTTCTGATTGGCCCTCTGGACATTCAGATAACAACAGGAAGTTACTTGGTCAACATACAGGTGTGGTGTGCCGAAAAGACTTTTGCAGTTGCATCATAAGTACCCAGTTCCCACGTCTAACAGCCCCAGTCCTTTTTATAGCCTTTATGTTCTATGGTTCCGATTTTACAACCTCCTGTCAGAGATGTGGGGCCACAGAAGGGCTAAATGAAGCTTTAGCTAAAGTTCAGTCACGAAGCCTATCCCTTTGCATGTTTAAGCTGTAGTTTATGCTCTCTCGCATGCTTACTCACATTTTCCAGCTGTCATTTTCTGGGGCTGAGATATTGAGATATCACCTGTTCTCATCAGCTGATCACATCTATCCATCTACAGCGACACACCTTCATTGTTAGCCTACCATCTTGCTGCTTCCCATGGCATGAGGGCCCAAATATATTCCGAAACGGACGCGTACACAGACAGCTGCGAATACCACAGATGCGTAGCAGTACTATTTATAGTAGTTCCTGAGTCCGCATTCCTCACATGTATAGACTCATATCGTGGCTTGTTGTAGCATTGAGGAACCATACACTCAAAAAATTGGACGTACACGTATGTCCGTGCAGAGCCTATGTGTACACCCTCTGATGATGAAATTTACGTCATGCAGACGCTAGCACACTCGTGGATGCGGAAGGTACATGTATAATTTTGGCTTTATGTTTTTTCAGTTGTCCGTCCGTCTGTACATCCCATTCTCGTGAAAGTGATATCTTGGGAACACCTTCAAGGGAATTTCTTCAAATTTGGCACAAACTTAAGGATGAACTGATTCTGGTGGTCAAATGTCAAGGTAACCATGTCAAGGTAACCAAGAAATCAAGAGTCTAAGCAGCAAAGACTTGAAGACTTAGGGCAGAAATATACTTGCTTTTAAACGCGTCCGCATACGCATGATGGCTGCCTCGTGTATCCTGTGTATGTTTCCTGCGTCAGTTGTGCACATCCTCAGAAATTAATGCTACGCGTTCGTAAGATGCAATGTGCACATGAACGGTAGGGACAGTGTAGGGCCAGTACGTGAAAAGGTTAGTCGACACCATTGACTGTGGCACGTCAAAAATGGCGCTGCACAGTGATACATATGCTTGTGAAAACACCTGGCGAGAGATCAATACCATAGAAGTTGCTGTGAAAACCTGCAAAAGTAAATGAAAAATAAATGGAAACAAGTCCAAGGTTGCTACACCTGTGCACAGCGGAAAATGCTTGAAAAACGAAGTTGTTGTTTGGAAGCAGAGGGTGACGGCAAGTCGCTCTGCTGTACTGACAGGCTCACTGTGGGTGTTGTGGTGTATAATAAGCGGGCTAATCCGATGGAGCAAGTCATCAAACACAATGTCCTGGTGGACATTTGAAAATACTGGCAGTGTTTCTCATCATCAATCTGTCGCATTGCTGTCACGACGTGCTTGATTTAGGAGCCTATACCATCTACGGCGCCGCTGTTGCTTTTTCTGCCGTGATCTTAGCATTAACCGTATACCTAGCTCCCCATGTGTCACCATATTTACTGTTTACTTTATGCATACTGTCTGAGTTCTGTGGTGTGCCCTCTACTGGAATCCACCAGTAACACGCGTAGTACATAGGCAAGTATGTGAACAATTAAGTTCACAACACAGCCGGTTGTCTAAGCTAACGCATGGTTAAAAGGCAAGTATATTTTTGGCCTTAACCGCCACATTTCACCCATTATAATAAACATTTATCTTAACTTTATTCACCCATCTCTGCTGACTGAATTGGTTTTGCAGATTGATTCAAGAATTATTACCTCCGCCAAGGAGGTTATGTTTTCACCTGTGTCCATTTGTTGGTTTGTTTTTCACCAGGATGAAGCAAAAACTACTGAATGTACAGTATTTCCATGAAACTTGGTGGAAGGATGGGGCATGGGCCAAGGAAGAACACATCCAGGATCTTTCTTCAACATTGCGAGATAGGGCATTTTTGGCCTTTTTTCATTAATTTAGGCATATTTAGAGGGCTGGTATCTATGAGTGTGTACAATTTAGTGCATTAAAAATCCAGATCAAGAGGATTTAAACATGTTTTCATAGGTGGGTAGTCTTTTCCTGGCTGCTGTACAGTAACAAATAGTGCTAGAAACCTGCAACTACCACCAATGTGTCATGGTTTTGGGTTTTGTTTATTTCCTTATGTTGTATTCTGGTTTGTTTTCTGTGTTTGTTTCTTGTTGTGGTTTGGGTTTCTTGTTTCCCGTTTTATGTTGATAATTATAGTCATGGTTTCGGGTTTAGTTGGTTATTTCCTTGTGTTGTTTTCTAGTTTATTTCTTGTTGTATTTTGAAGTCCCTTCCTCGTTTCTTGTCTTGCATTACTTTCACCTGTGTCTAGTTAGTTTCCCCTCTGATTGTCTGCCCGGCCCCGATTGGTTTCACCTGTTCCTCATTGTCCTCCTGTATTTACTCTCTGTCTCCCCTTTCCTCTGTGTCAGTTCGTTGTGTAAGTTACCTTGCATGTTACTTTATGTGCCTTACTTCCAGTGTTTAGTTCCTCTAGTGTTTTTGTTTATCTTTATTTATGTTTTTAGGTTTAGCTTATTTCTTGACTATTCATGTTTTTGACCCTCACCTGCCTATAGACTTGTGAGGCACCTTTAGTTAAATAAATCAGTTATTCATCCTGCTTTGCCTACTGTCTCTGCGTTTGGGTCCAAACCTCCCTGTCTCCAGTGTTTCCGGCATCAGCCGTAACAGAACGAACTGACCAAAAGAATGGACCCAAACGCAATTTTTTCTTCAGATCCAGTGTTCCAGCCATTTTTCCATCCCAACGACGGTGATAAGGAAAATACCATCAAGATTTTTCAGTACATTCATAATCAGGACCCAGCTCTGGCGTGAAGGCTTATGGCAGTTCGCTGGGAGAGCATGGAGAGGGAGCTCTCTGGCAACCATCTGGCCTCCAGGCCTCAGCCCCAGTGTGCCAGCAGCCGGCCTGCACTGCAGGTGGGGTTTTTGGGCCTCCAGCCTACCTCTCAGTCGGCTAGCCATGGGCCTGCTAACCTCTAGCCTACCTCCCAGTCAGCTAGCTTCCAGCCTGCTTCCCAGTTAGCTAGCCTCCAGTCCGTTTCTTAGTTGGTTAGCCATAGGTCAGCAAGCCTCCAGCACGCCTCCCGGTCGGCAAGCCTCCAGCACGCCTCCCGGTCGGCAAGCCTCCAGCACGCCTCCCGGTCGGCAAGCCTCCAGCACGCCTCCCG